>PVJO010010266.1:0-65209 GCA_004026905.1 Hystrix cristata
CACACTGATTTCCACAGTGGTTGGACCAGTCTACATTCCCACCAACAGTGGAGGAGGGTTCCTTTTTCCCCGCAGCCCCGCCAGCACTTGTTATTGGTTGATTTCTTGATAATAGCTATTCTTTCTGGAGTGAGATGGTATCTTAGTGTTGTTTTGATCTGCATCTCTCGAATGACCAATGATGTTGAACATTTTTTCACATATTTATTTGCCATTTTTATTTCTTCATCTGAGAAATGTTTATTCATTTCAGATGCCCATATTTGGATAGGGTCTTTAAATTTGGGGGGTTTGCATTCATTCTTTTCATTATTTTTTTAGTCTCAACTGCATTATTTTCTCCTCTGATCTTTATAATTTCCCTTGTTGTACAGGCTTTGGCTTGTTCTTTTTCTAGAACCTTGAGGTTCGACATTAGGGTGTTTATTTGAGCTTGCTCTGTTTTTCTGATGTGGGACTTCACTGTAATCTTCCCTCGGAGGACTGCTTTCATTGCATCCCATAAGTTCTGGTATGTTTTGTTGGCATTATTTTTCAATTGTAGAAACTAATTTCTTCTTTAATTTCATCTGTGACCCACTGGATGTTCAAGAAGGTGTTATTTAATTTCTATGAGTTTAGGTCATTTTTGTGGTTTCTTTTGGTATTTATTTCCAATTTCATTGCACTATGATCTGACAATGTGCATGGGATAATTTCAATTCTTTTGCATTTACTTAAGCATATTCTACGAGCTAGTAAGTGGTCTATTTTGGAGAAAGTTCTATGTGCTGCAGAGAAGGATGTGTATTCTATTGTTGTTGGGTAGAACACTCTGTAGATACCTACTTAATCCATTTGTTGAAAGGTTTGGCTCAGCTCCAATATTTCTTTGTTGATTTTTTTTGTCTAGTTGATCTATTTGTGACAGTGGAGTGTTGAGGTCCTCCATTACAATTATATTAGTAATTATCTGATTTTTCATGTTCATTAGTGTTTGTTTTATAAAGTTGGGTGCACTGGTATTTGGTGCATATATATTTATGATTGTTATCTCTTTCTTTTGGATTGTTTCCTTGACAAATATATAGTGACCTTTTTTGTCTCTTCAGATCAGTGTTGGCTTGAAACACACTTTGTCTGCAAATAGAATAGCTACTTCGACTTTTTTTCCTGTTGCATGGAGTACTGTTTTTCATCCTTTGACTTTCAGTCTATAAATTTTTTGGGGGGTTAAATGTATTTCTTGTATGCAGCGTATTGTTGGATCTTGTTTCTTGATCCATTCTGCCAATCTGTTTCTTTTGATTGGTGTATTGAGACCATACACGTTGACGGTTATAACTGATAGGTATTGAGTTATCTTTGTCATTATATTATTTTCCTGTTGTTGGTTTCCTTTCTTTTCCTTCTATTTAATTGCTTGCCTTTCCTGGTGGATTCATTCTGTTGGGATTCATGGAATTGTTGCCTTCACTGTTTCTTCCAAGAATATCCTTCAGAACTTTTTGGAGTGCTGGTTTGATGGTCATGAATTTCTTCAGGTGTTCTTTGGAAGTATCTTATTTCTCCATCGGTTTTGAAAGATAATTTTGCAGGGTAGCACAATCTGGATTGAAGGTTATTTTCTCTTAAGGCTTGAAATACTTCATTCTAAGCTTCCTTGACTTAAGAGTTTGTGTTGAGAAGTCTGCTGTGATTCTGATAGATTTTCCTTTATAGACAATTTGTTTCTTTTCTCCAGCAGCTTTTGTTGTTGTTGTTTTTGAAACAGGTCTAACTATATAGTTCAGGCTGGATTTGAACTCACTATGTAGCCCAAGTTGGCCTCAAATTCATGGTGATCCTTCTGCCTCAGCCTCCCTAGTGCTGGGATTACAGGTGTGTGCCACCACACCCAGCTTCTAAAAGCTTTTAATATTCTGTTCATGTGTTGAATTTCTGGAATCATGATTATTATATGCCCTGGTATAGTTTTCTCTGATCATGGCTATTTGGAGTTCTGTATACCTTACTTATCTGTGTGTCAAATTCTTTTTCCATGCTTGGAAAGCTTTCTGCTATTACTTCATGAGCTGCATCACCTAGCAGCTCTTGGATTGATTTTTCATAGTCCCTCGCTATTTTTAAGAAGTCTTTCATTTGATGATTGCCAACTGCAACCCTGTCTTTTAGAGCCGATATTCTATCTGCACATTGTTTGATTCTGCTGCATATACTTTCAAAGGAATTTTTAATTTCCTGGCTATGTTTCAATCTATTTTATGGAATCCAGTTCTTTTGTATGTTGGGGGTTCACAGCTTCCATGTCTTTTCTAAGCTCCTCTATTTGTCAAAAAATCCCTATTCTAGATTTTATTTTTACTCTAGGTTCAATAACCACTCCTTTCATTATGGTCACCACCTCTTTAATTATCTGTGTAATTATTTCTGTTTTGGTTTTGTCAACAGACTTATTCATCTGTTTTGTGACTTCTACTGATAACATTTCAGAAAATTCAGCTGAGTGGCTTTTGATTTCTTCTACCTCAATGTCCCCTGAATTGCCTTGGGCAAGTTGGGGGTGTTGGATTGCCTCTTCTCTGCTTTCTATTTTTTTGTTTGTTTATTTGTTTTCTGTGTTGAAGCTTGTAAACTGCTTATGGTAGGTGGCTTTATTTCTAGTACCCTGGCTTACAGATCTACACTTGCAGCAATATTACACTATCTTAATTCTTGTAACTTTAATATAAGGTTTGATATCTGGTAGAGTAGATTCTCTGGGTTCTTCCTGTTCATTATTCTTTGCCATTTACATCTCCACATACAGTTTACAATTTCTGAAGTTCTGTAGAAAAACCATATTTGTGGCTCTTTGATCCTTCCTGCATCTCTTTTGGGGGATCATTCTTCTGCCTGAAGAATATGTCTGTATTTCCTTCAGGGAAGATATGTTGGTGACAAATTTTCTCATTATTTCTTTATGTCACCTTCATCTTTGGAAAATATTTTTTGGAAGTAGAGAGCTCTTAGTTAGCATTTTGAAAATATTCTGCTGTGTCTACCTTCCATATTTCCATTGAAAAGTCAGACTCCAGTTTTATTGCTTCTTTGAGGGTAAAATGCTCCTTGACTTAGAAGGGGGTTATGTCCTGATGAACCCCTTTTTGTAAGTTGAAATGCATTAGTATAACTCACCTATTGAACATTGGTTTAGCTTAGCCTACCTGAAATATACTCAGAAACTTACATTAGCCTGCAGTTGGACGAAATCATCTAACATGCAACTTATTTTATAATAAAGTGTTTAATGGTTTTACCATCATGAAGTCAAAAAGTTGTAAGTTGAATCATCCTACATCAGGGACTGTCTTACTGTGTTTTCTATTGACCAATTTAAAACTTTTCTCTATATCTTTGGTTTTCAGTAGTTTTGCTACATTTTAAAGTTTTCTTTGTATTTTACTTGTTTGAGATTAATAGGTGTATTTGAATCTGTGGTTTATGTCTTTCATTAGTTTAAAAGTGCTGAGCTATACTTTTATCAACTATTTTATCCCACTCTCATTCTCCTTCCCTTTTGGGACTCCAATTACACATGTATCAATTACCTCACTTTCCTATGTCTCTTACCTTCTCTTCTGAATTTCCCCCTTTCCTTGCCTCCCTCCCTACTCTCTCTCTCTCTCTTTCTCTTTTCCTGAAGATTGAATCCAGAGAGTACTGAGTTACAGCTCCAGCCCTTTTTAAAACTTTTATTTTGATACAAAGTCTTTCTAAATTGCCCAGGCTGGCCTTGAACTTGAGATTCTCTGCCTCAACCTCTCAAGTATGTGGGATTACAGGTTTGTGCCACTATCCCCAGCTGGATTTTTTATTTTGTTATTTCATGCTTCACTTGAGATACTGTTTTCTGACTTCATCATTTTACTATCTCTCTAAATCTGCCTAAAATGCTGTTATATCCCTTTTACTGAGATTTCAGATTCAATTACTATACTGAATTTTTCAGTTCTAGAATGTCCATTTAGTTATTTTTTAGTTTCTAGGATTTTTTGCTTCAAAACTTGATTTTTGGCTTATATTTCCTTGAGTATTGTAAGCATAGATTTTTGGGGGGGGGCTGGGGATCGAACTCAGGGCCTTGTGCTTGCTGTAAGCATAGATCTTTAAAAGCACATGTGTGATAACTCAAACATCTGACTCCTGTGGGCTATTTAAGTGCAGTTTGTATGATTTGTGTTCCAAGCTGTCTTGCTCCTCACATAGTATAGATATATTGGATTTTCAGCTTTACAGAACTGTTTATAGGTGTAATTGAAGCCTAAGATATTGTAATTGTCTTCCAAGGAGTATTGTGATTTGCTTCTGGACCCACAGGGGCACCAGAAATCTAATGCAATTTCAGGATCTGAGGTGACTGAAAGTAATCTACAGTCCCTCAAGTGTGTGTCTGCATGTAGTTCAGCTTCATTTCTAGGCTGTGGTTCTTCAAGGTTTCAACCCAAAGCAAGGAAAGGTTCATTAGGACTTCCTCAAAAAGTGTTTCTGAGCATTGGGAGGACTGGCCAAGGTACTGTGCAGCTTCTCAGTTTCTCCACTGCCTTCTTTTAAATCAAATGCCCCCTGGGCATAATTGTCCCTATAATATTTTCTTCCCTAGGTCTACATCCTCCCTGAGATCATTTGCAGTGTGTGTGTGTGTGTGTGTGTGTTGTATAGTTGTCATTAGTGAGAGAGTTGGTCTGAATTATCTGACTTGCCCTTCCAGAAGTGAAGTCCTTGTCATTAGGAATAAGAGAAGTTAAAGAAAGGTAATTTATAATCACATGTGATATAGGATGTGATAACAATCAAAATCAGTGAATGTGGAGAAATTTTGACAACTTAATGTGAATAAAAATGTAAGTCACAAAACAGTACAATTCCATTCATACAAACAGATACATACATCTATAATTAAAGTATAAAATACACACAAGTTTGATACATATCAACCTTAGGCTAGTGGTACCTCCAGGAAGTAGATGGGGGAAAAGAAGTGAAATGAAGTTTAAGCTATTATTCAAGTAAATATCTGCAAATTTCATTCCTTAAAAATGTATATTAAATCTGTGTGGTGAGTGCATGGATGTCGGTTCTACTACTTTTTGCATTTTATGTTTCAAGTATGTCATTAAAAATATAGTATTTGTTAGAAAAGAAAGCCTTACAGTGATTCAGTCAGCAACCAAATAGACAACCACTATATTACGTGCTGTATTCAATTTTAAAGTTTGAAGAAATTTTGAACTTACAAGTCTGGCAATCTCCGGGTTGCTGAGCTGAAGGCCCCAGATGCAGATCTCCTTCCCCATGGTGTAACGCTCATCACGGATTGTCATGAGCAGAGGTTCCAAGGAAATGGGTGGCAGGCTTGGCAGAGAGTCATCAGGTTTTATGAGTGTAAACTGCAGGGTAAAAAAAAAAAAAAAACTACAGGTAGACATCATCATCAGTAACACATGTAGGAAAGGAATATTATCATCAGGCAATATTGGAAGAACATTTAAAATAGTTATTGACTGTAGATCAGATGTGCACTGGAGTGGAAACTTCAACTGCCATGTGCAAAGCTCATAGGACTTTAGGGCAGAGACTTTTTGAAAAAGTTACTACTTGCTATTGGGTCAAAAAACCAGTTTAGTGGGGTGCAACCAGCTTTCTCTTTTTTCTTCTTTAGTGAAATAGAAAAAAGGAGAAGTTATCTAAGTACATCTTACAGAACAAGGATAATAATACTTTTCTCATGAGACTGCTATTCTAACTGATATTCAAACTAAAAATGGGGAACCCCCAGCAACGCACCCAGCATGAAGAAGTTGCGTGGTTGTACTGAGGCACACTGGTTCTTACATAGTGGGTCATGTTGTGAATTGCATTTCTGATGGTGATTGTAGTAAAATAAAGTTTGGAAAATATTGCTGGAGGGACTAATTTGAACAAGATTTATAATTAATCTTTAATTAGTGGAAACTATAAGAATTGAAACAGAACAATTAGTGATTATTTTGCCACAAAATGAATGATTTTGTATAGCTGCTTGGTCAAGATGAGTGAGGGGAATTGTGTGCGGGATCCTTGGGAAGGAACTGCAAAGCATGGCAAGGCCTGGGGTGGAGGTCAGCATGTGGGGGGAGAGAGGGGCTCAAGGGAAGGAGAGGAGTGTGGGTGGCTGTGGGAGGTAGAGTTCAGAGGAAAGAGGGAAGGTTACAGGGATTGTTTTCCCACTCCCAAAAGACAGTCAGGAAAAATATGGTGGGATGGGTTTGACCCAAAACTCACCTCAGAACAATGCTTTTGTTTTTTAAAGCACCCATCTCTAACAATTTTGTTTAATTTAGTGTTAGCACTCAGCATTCTAGGAAATCAGCTGGTATTTGATTATGGAAACACAGACTGCCTTTCTGGGCTGGTGATAAAGAGGTTGTGAGGTTGGTCTGGCTGTCTGGGGGTGCTAGGCTCTCCCTTCTGCTCTTTCATGTGCCCCCTTCCCAAGAGTTACTCACTTTGTTTCAGAGCTGGTTTCCCCTTCACCACCAAACCCTAGATTTAACCTCAGAAAAGAGATGACATCAGCATTTTTTCTGCAAACCAGGGCTGGTGAAAACCACATAGCGTGGACCTCATGATGGGAGCGATAAGTGGGCATCTGGCCCTAAAAAGGGGACCCATCGGCGGTCAAGGGAGTAAGACACTTCCTGGAGGGTCAGAGCCTAGGTGGTTGGATGCAGCGATGGCAGAACTGGCCACCCCACAGCTGGAAACTCCAGATATGGGGTGTAAAAGGGGTTACCCATTCAGGATGAGGCCTGACGAGGTGTGAGCAGGAGGGGAGGAGACGCGCTTGGCAGGGCCTTGGTGCTGAGCGAGCAGGGCTTTGAACTTCATGGGGGCAGGAGCGCAGAGGCGGTGACACAGCTGGCTTTGAGCATGAGGGGACTGAGGACTGTGCTCTTGGGGAGCGAGCCCAGTCAGCCCATTCTGAGAAGAGCGAGGACGGATGCCCCTCCACTCACCCTCCTGAGGCTCTGCTCACTGTCAATGCTGCTTTTCAGGTCCCTTCTGATGGCTGTACACATGGACGTCTGGGAGCACGCACAGTGCTTCTCATAGGTTTTCAGGAACATGTGGAGAACCGGAACGATGAGCTGGGGTGCCCCTTTAGCTTTTCCTTTTCCTTCCTTTACTCTCGGCATTGCTTTAGGATGTCAGTTTCTGAAAACAGTGACTGACCCTGAAACCCAACATGCAGATGTCTTTTTAGGGCACAGAACTTGCCTCTCCCTTCTGTGAAAATCTTAACGTGCTTCATTGATATTAAATGGGTCAAAGAGTCAAGATGGAGATAGGTAAACTGGACACGGTGCCTGTACTCCCAGAATCCTGCTATGCTGAGGCAAGAAAACCACACGTTCTAGCCCAGCTTGGGCAACTTAGCAACTTGGGAAGACTGTTTCAGAGTAAAAAGGAAAAAATTTAAAAAGGGGCAGTGATATAGCTCAGTGAGAAAGTCCTGGATTCAACCCTCAGTTCAAAAAAAACCCCAAAAAGATAAGTAAAAGGACTTGTTCAACCCAATTTCCATGAACCCATGGGCCCATGTTGCTTCCTTTAGAGTCTTTAAAATGGGATAGTTCCCATGGACTCAGTTATAAAAGAATGCAATTAACATTAAAACGGGATACTAGGGGTTGGGGATTTAGCTCAGTGGTTAGAATGCTTGCTTAGCAAGTGCAGGGCCCCGAGTTCGATCCCCAGCAACGAAAAAGAAAAAACCCAAAACACAAAAAACACTAGGTACTAAACACTACCAGGGACATATTGGAGAGTCTATTGGAGAGTCATACTGGAGACATACTGGATATTAAAAATAGCATAATTCTCTTTATTGATACAATTCTTGCCGACAGCACTTATGTCACAGTGTAGACATTGTGGGCAGTAGATCTGGATTTTAGTCTTGTCTCTACCATTGACTCGCTGGGTGGTTTTAGTAAGTTATTAAGTTATAACTTTGCACAAGCACTATGTACATAATGGAAGTGCCCAATAAACTTCATTACTGACAATATTATTATTATTATTCTGCTAGCCCCCCAAAAGCCAGCCAAGTAGTACTGATTTTCTCTCTTAAAATAGCCAGCACTAAAATGGGCTTAAGGTAATGATGGGTTCTCTGAACTGGTTCGCAGAGATCAAGATTTATGGGAATTCTGGTTTTCCTATATAGAAAACTTCCAGCTGGAGACTCTCCAAAAATGTTTACTGTCTTCCATCGAAAGGGCTCTTCAGGGTTGGGGATTTAGCTCAGTGGCAGAGTGTTTGCCTAGCAAGCACAAGGCCCTGAGTTTGATCTCCAGCAACCCTCCCCACCAAGGGTCTCTTGTTGTGTTCAGGTCTAATGGAGCACCCCAAAGAAACTAGAGACAG
The DNA here is from genome assembly GCA_004026905.1 of Hystrix cristata. Lineage (NCBI taxonomy): Eukaryota > Metazoa > Chordata > Mammalia > Rodentia > Hystricidae > Hystrix > Hystrix cristata. Next base: position 8,431 of record PVJO010010266.1, read on the forward strand.
TGCTCTTGAGGAAAGGAAACCTCAAAAGGAGCCTTGCTAGCTGGGTGTGGTGGTGCACACCTGTTATTCCAGCACTTAGGAGGCTGAGGCACCAGGATCACTGTGAGTTCAAAGCCAGCCTAGACTACATAGCAAGATCCTGTCCGGATAGATAGATAGATGATAGGAGCCTGGCTTCGCAAACTCATTTTCCCATCTTCATGGCTGCAGCATGCCCTCTTTCACCTCTTTCTCCACCCAGTAGACAGAGTAACGTTTGTGAAATATAAATCAGCTCATGTGACTCTTCTGGTTAAATCTCTTCAATAGCTTCCTTCTTTTTTTGGGGGGGGTGCTGGGGATTGAACTCAGGGCCTTGTACTTGTTAGGCTAGCACTCTACCACTTGAGCTAAATCCCCAATTCCTGAGCTAAATACCCAACCCTTCCAATGGCCTCCTGTTACATTTATCTTTACTGAATTTTATATGCTCATTCTATCAGTTATTGAGCGATGTATATGAATGTGGACCTGTCTACTTTTGTTATTCAGTCTGCCAATTTTGTTTTATATAGTTTGAGGGTGTGTTATAATTTACAACTGAAAACTTTCTTGGGAGAGCCACCTTTTTGATATTAGTGAATATTCCTTTTTATCTCTAGCTGCAGTGAAGTGCATAGAGGCACTGCCACAGACTTAGAGGGTACTGTGGAATATTTTAAACTTTCAAGAGGAAACCAGCAACATCTGCTAGATGCCATGTGATCTAGGGCTGAAGGTAGTTAGTATCCTATTGCTGCATAATAAGTTATGTCATCATGAGTGAAAAACATTGTGAAGGGGGAATGAACCTAGCAGAATGTAGAGATACTCAGGAATTAGGGTGAGGGAAATATCACAACATAACAGTTCTGGGTGGGACTGAAGAGTGTGGTGCAAACCAGGAGAGTGTTCACTTCACCTCTCCTGCACTCATGGCCATCACCTGGGTGTAGCCTCAGACTTCTGCTCAAGGCTTTGCTCCAGGTGGTGGCTGTAGAACAACCAGACTGGATAGCTACCCAGAGCTTATCTGCCATCTTGGGCCTGGTAAACCTTTTTGAAAAAAAAAAAAAAGTATTTGTTTAGGTTTTTTGTTTATTTATTTGTTTAATAAATAAATAAAGAGTCTCACCATGTAGTTCAAGCTGGCCTTGAACTCACTATAAAGCCCAGGCTGGCCTCAAATTCATGGCTATTCTCTTGCCTCGGGCTTCCAAGTGCTGGGATTACAGGCATGTGCCATCACACCCGCTTTAGTTTTATTAGTATGTGTTTGCAGTGCATAACTGATTACATTCATTGTGGGGAGCTAGTACATGTACATAACACATCTTAATGCTTTTTTCATCTCTTTCTCTTCCCCTCCCTCCATCTCTTGGTTCTCTTCCCTTTTGCAAAAGATTTATCTCCCTGTTTCCTATTATGTATCTTTTATTTTGCTCTTTAATGTATTTATACTTTGGGTTTCTCATGCAAGAGAAGATCAAGTGATAGGCTTGTGTGTCTGATTTTGTGAGGCCCAGAAAGAGAAAGGACTAAGTCCCAGCTGAGAACGGAAGTAGGGCTCTTGTCTCCTAAGGCTTTTCTTCCCCAGGGCTGGGGATGGAACCTGGCTTCACACACGCTAGTGAAGTTCTCTACCACTGAGCTACATCCCCAGCCCACAAGGCCGCACTGAGTCAGCATCCCACGTGATTCTTACTAACGGGCAATTGGGGAACACTGGCATGGCATACGGGCAGCCATGCATGGTGCAGGAGTCATCAGGGCCTTGGCCCAGAAGGAACTGCTTTGAATCCTGTGTGTATCAATTTCTGGTGGAATGACTCTGGTTAATCAACCTCACTTCTCTAAGCCCACTTCCTTTATATGTAAAAATGAAAGTAATGCTTCTCTGTGCTCCCCCTACCCCTAAGTCCAGAGAAGATGCCTTGGAATGAAACCTAGCTTGCTGGCATCCCAGACTTCTGCCTCTAGGAACTGTGAGAAATAAACTTCTGTTCTTTACACTAGCTAGTCTAAGATTTTTTGTTACACCAGCCCAACGAAATTAGACCACCTGTGTATCAGCATCCTATTGCTACTGGGAATTATTGGAGTTTTCCCATACAGGAAAGTTTCCAGCTAGACACAGTCCAGAATGTTTATTATCTTACACCCAAAGGGGTTCTTTGGGGGGAATCTATGGTTGTTAGAGCATCCCAAAGAAACCAGGAAGAGACACAGTTGTTGAGAAAAGCAAACATCAAAAGGAACCTGGCTTTGACAAATGGAAATATCCATATTACTGCTCACATGGGGGAGCATTTCCCACCAACCTTCTCTGATTATTTACAAATGCATGAACTATAAACATAGATTCAGTAAATCCTGTATTAAGACAACATAAAATATTATCACAAGATTTTTACGTCGTTTCTACATAGGGTAAACGTTATGGCCAGGGTTAGCAAACACATAGCACTGATGGATTAGATTGCGAGTTGTGTTGCTGAAGGCCAAGGTGTAGTCCCTCTCTTGAGCAGGCTTTACTTACCTCATCCGAAGGCGGCTCCCTGTCCTTCCCAGTGTTCTAGGGAATGGACGGTAGGAGTGGAGGTTGAAGGGGTGAGCAGGGGCGAGCAGGCCCAGCCCTCTGCTCCAAGGAGAGAAACCCCGCTCTGAGTCCCCCGCGCCCCCACTTGTCCAACTTGGCCAGAGGCTGGCTCCGCCTCAGGGTCCCAGGGGACAAGAGAGGGCTGCAGGGAAGAGCCACTCTCTGCTACCTTCCAGGTTTCCGAGGCATGCAGTGACTTTGGTACACTTCAAGAAAATTCCAGCTACCCACCTGGAGGCCGGGGAACGCCAGCTGCGGTGCCCTGTCCGGTCCCGAGTCCCTGGAAAGACGGGGCGAGGGCGTCGGGAGGGAGCGGGACACGCTAGCGTTTACCGCGGACCGCACAGAGCCCAGCCTCGCCGGCTTCGCGCGTCGTCCGACGCCATGGAGACGGCGGCGAGGGGCGGTCACTGGAAACGCTGGTGTCCCACTGCTGGGCCAGCGCTGCGAGGGACGCGGCCTGGCAGGAGGCCGAAGTCGGGGAAGGAGGACCCGCGTCCCCGGTGGTCAGCGGGGGTCCCGGAAGCCTCAGCTAGGGCCGGCGCAGCGGACCAGGCCGGAGCACCCAGCACTGCGCGCGCGGGTACCGAGCTACACCGGGCGCTTCCCGCGGCGCCGCGCGCCCGGGCCTGCCCCCTAGAGGGCCGCGCTGTGCGGCGGGGTGTTTCCCGCCCTACCCCAGGAGGAAGGGGACGCCTGGGCGAAGGAGGCGGCCCAGGGGGTCCCGCGAGGGGTGTTTCAGGGGAGCCTTGCGGAGACAGGTGCCAAACGGCAGGGGCTGTGGGAGGAAGGGAATGGGACTGTTAAAAAGGATTTTAAGCGGCACGCGGTGGCGCAGGCCTGTGATCCCAGCAGTCTGGGAAGCTGAGGCAGGAAGATCACAAGTTCAAGCCCAGCCTGGGCAACTTAGTGAGACAATTTAAAATAAAAATGGGCTGAGGATGCAGTACAGTGAGAAGGCCCTGGGTTTAACTCCCAGTACTGGGGGAAGGGAGTGATTTTAAGAAATGTTGCTCTGGGCAGTGGCTTTGGGCGTGTAAATGACAGACTGGGTGGATGTAGTAGGATAAAGGTATTCATGCAGGAATCCCAAGAACCTGTGAACCCGTCGCCTTATATGGCAAAAGCCACTTTGCAAAAAATGATTGAAGTTCCACTCTCTTGAGATAGGATGGGTATGAGTCTGAGGATCTGGCATTGAGAACCTGTCAGGCTGTGGTCAGGGAGAGATGGGGCTGGAGGAGATGGGTGAGACACGCAGAGAAAGACCCTCTCCACTTGCTGTCTAAAAAAAGCCAGAAGGGTACGCGAGCCGTGAACCTGGCCGCCTCTGGAAGCTGGAGACTGCGCAGAGCGCACTCTCCCAGGGCCTCCTCTCAGCAACGTGGCCCTACTGACACCTTGATTTTAGTCTGGTGACACCACGACGGATTTCTGGCCTCCATAATAAAGTGTCTCTATTTATATTAGGAAATGCAAGAAGCTCTTAATGAATACATGTTTAGTGAAAAAATGAGTCAAAATTAAATGGACTCACAGTGAACTGCAAATGGGAAATAGTCCCTTAAATTTACCTGCAGGCTTGGCTTTAGTTTTCTAAGTGTATGTTTTAAATCACAGTGGCTGTCCCAGAAGGTGGTTTTGGCCACAGTAAAGAAGTGAGGAGGGTCAAGGAAGGCAAGGACACATTCTGAATTTGGACCAACATGAGTTGTCCTGAGTTATGCCCTTGCAAGTCCGAGCCGTCAGTCACTTCGGCCTCTTCCCTTGTTCTGCGGAACCCCGTAGCTCTTTTTAAAGGGTTCGTGTATTGAACATCACTAGTTCAGCCTTCATGAGACAAGACCAGAGAAGTGCTTTGAGGAAGGAGAACTCAGAGAAGGGCGAGAGGAGCTAGAATGGCGGCACACACTTGTAATCCCAGCACTCTGGAAGGCCGAAGCAGGAGGATCACGAGTTCAAGCATGGCCTGGGCAACTTAGTGATTTAGCAAGAATTTTTCTCAAAAAATAAAAAGAGATGGGGTTGTAGTGTGAAGGTCCTGGGTTTAACCCGTGGTGTGGCAAACCAGACAAAAAACCAAAAACCTGGGACTCAGAGCAGATGTTTAGGGAGCAAAGAGAAATGGTCAAGAAGTCTAGAGACCAGGGAACAGAGATAGAGTGAAGGTCATATTCAAATTATTTAATCCAAGTTAATTAGAGTATCTAAAATCATATTAGTATTTATTTGTGGTGATGGGGGATCAAACCCAGGACCTCATGCATGCTAGGCAAGAACTCTGCCCCCAAGTTACACCCTCAGCCTCAAATTCAACTTATTAATTCAAATTAATTTGCTTATTTCTTTTTGCTTCTCCAGCACCCTTCCTTTTGCTGGGCCAGACCTTTAAATGCCTTTGTAAATAAAATAAAATAAAATAAAATAAAATAAAATAAAATTCCCTAAATTCTCTCTGTTTGAAATATCTGGAGTACTCTGTCAGTGTTTCTGAAAGCACAAATGTTATTTCTGAGTTTCACTATAAGGAAACTTAATTCTTATGTTTGCTCTGTTTAAATCTGAGATGGGTGTTGTGATGTGCACCTGTAATCCCAGCACTCTGGCAGGCTGAGGTGGCCAGATCACAAGTTCAAGCTCAGCCGGGGTAATTTAGTGACTCAGGGAGACTCTGTCCCAACATTTTAAAAGGACTGGGTAGTAGCTCAGTGTGAAAGCTCCGGGCTTACTCTCCAGTACCATAAACAAACAAACAAATAAACAAATTTGTAAAGATGGTTTCCAGTAGCAGATGTTAGATAATTTGACTTCATTTTTCTGTGTTTTGGGTTTTATTAAAAAAACAAAACAAACAACTCTCACAGACTAAGTCATGTCTTTAAGATAATCTCTGTGGGAGCAGAGGCCTACATCTGGCTCCGGCTGTTCCTCAGAGCGCTGCTCCCGGGCAGGGCTCTCTGTAGTCTATGGTCAATGGTCACCCCCTCCACGTTCTGGCCAGCTTTACACCTTTGTCTTCACACCTCTGGCCTCATCTGCATGAGTACTTGATCTCTTCGAGGTGAGGCCACTGCCAGCTCTTAGCCGATGCTGCCTCTGCTTCTGGAAACCTGCTTGCAGCTGCACTCACAGTTCCTGGGCGGGATGCCACAGGCCAAGTCCAGTCACATCGCACTCCACCAAATGGAGAGAAACAAACACTGATTGTGAGACTGTAAAATTCGCCTACAAACTTAACAGTGTGTTTTAAAGAACGCCAACACTCAGTGACTCTGTTGGCAGGTGAGAAAAGGGTCTCACACAGGCTGACGGGAGTGTTGATCAAAGCTTTTGGGTGAATTGGTCTGTTTATACCAATAACATAGATCTAGAAATTCTGTACCTGGGATGCTGCTACTGTAGGGAATAATTTAAAGTGTAGGAGTCAGAATGCTTTCAGCCGCCATGGGCAGAAATCTCAACTAAGGAGACTGCTGTAATCAGATGTGTATTGCTCATGTGAGAAGTTTGGTAGTGAGAAATCCCAGAATTGGTTGGAAACTGGTATAATGAAGGACCTGGCTCTTCCTTGTCCTGTCCTGGGAGTGTGGGAGCCTTGTCTCCCTTCATGGTGACATCATCAGCTGATGAAGCTCACAGCATACTGTCTTCATGTGACAACAGCCAGCCAGGACAGGAAATCCGTTCTTCAAGAAGTACTTTTCCCAGAAGCCTCTGGGACACTTCCCCTCTCATTTCCTTGCTTAAGGTGGATGCACATGTGCAGCTCAGGCACACTGACAAAGAGAGTGAGACTGCTTTGGTGGCCTCAGGTCCCTGTGGCTTCTCAGCACAGGGCTGCCTGCATAACACTGGAATCTTACTCTAAAGGAAGCGAAGTGAGTGGCTTTTGGTAAATGGCCAGCAGTGTCTGCCATGGGGAACCAAAGTTTTTGTACAAAGGTATTTGATGTAGTGTTATTGATAAGTATAAAGAAATGGAAACTATGTGGTTAAGAAATTATACATTTATTTGGATTTATTCTACAAGGAGTAGAATCTGGCTTCCAACCTCATCTGCCTGACTCCAAACCTACATCTCGGTTGCCTCCCCTCCTTGGATTTAACAAAATCACTAGCGACAACAGAAGTGGAGGCAATAGAAAAGATTCCAACACTTGTATTACTTCAAGAAACAAAACAGCTATGCACCATGGACTCCAGGGACTATGGTCACAGAGTGATTCCTCACATCCTGTCACATCCTTATCTCAGTTTTCACCTTTTTGTTTTCTTTTGGTCTTGGGGACTGAACCCAGAATGTTTTGCATGGGCACGCTAAGTGCAAACTCTACCACTGAGTTACATCTCTGGTCGTTGGTTGTCACTCTTGAGAGATCAGTAGATTCTAAACAGGTTCTTTGCCTGGTTCTTGCTGGGTGGCCAAAACAGCTGAAAGTTAAAACAATATCAGTTTAAGTTCCCATGGATTCTGCCTGCCTTATTGGGTCAACCATCATAATGTAATTAAAACATCTATAGCTTTCACCCAAACCTACAATATATTTCAAAAGAAAAACTGATTCAAGAAAAGCCATTGCCGGGGTTGGGGATTTAGCTCAGTGGTTAGAGTGCTTGCTTTGTAAGCACAAGGCCCTGAGTTCGATCCCCAGCACCAAAAAAAGGAAAAGCCATTGCAGCGGGGTGTGGTGGCACACTCCTTCTGTCTCAGCACTCGGGAGGCTGAGACAGGAGGATTGCCATGAGTTCGAGGTCATCCTGGGCTACATAGTGAGTTCAATGCTGGCCTGAACTACATAGTGAGACCCTGTCTCAACAAACAAAAAACAAAAAACAAAAAAAAAAGAAGAAAAGGAAAAAGAAAAGCCATTGCAGTAATATGATTTATAATTGTGGATGGTGATTTTAAAATGAAAGGGGTTCTTGTAGGCCTTTGGCTCAGGTGCTCCACCCTGTTACTGCAGCTTCTTTACATACGGACAGACGGGTGTGTGCAGGGCGAGGACACACTGGCCAATTATATTTCTTAGGTTACCTAACTTCTAGAAATGGATCCCCACTCACTTACCCAATCTTCTTTTAATTTTTTCATCAGAGAATAAGGGAAGATGTATAGGAAATGTTTGGTTCCCAATTAATCATTTTGATAATTAGTAGGGCTGGTTAACGTTGGCGGGGGAAAGAAAAATGATGACTTTTTTGATAATTGTAATGTGGTTAGATACAAAGTATCTAAATTTTAGACAAATCTCAAAATTCAGAATTTATTTTTCCCTCAAAGCCATGCATATGTTTACTCAGAATAAGCACAACATTTTTCTTGGGCCTTACACCGCCTTCTCGGGCTTGCTCTGTTTGCTTTGCAGGCAGGGTTCACACTGCCTGGTCCTGCGGTCTGACCCGCTGGGCCACCTCGCCACCCTGGAAATGGGTGAATCTGCACTGATCATGGTTACCTGAGTGCTTCGTGCTTATACCACAATCTCATTTATTTCTGAGATGCTATTTTCAGCTTATATGTGCTCATACTGGTGGGGCAGCTTGGGATGTGGGCGGGGGGAAACATTTTATCTTCAGCTTAGCAGCAAAAGTTAAAATGTGGAGCTGGAAACTTGCTCAGTGGTAGGGCACTTGGCTAGTGTGTGAGAGGCCATGAGTTCAGTCACCAGCACCACAAAAAGTAAATTAAATAATATGTGGCATGGATATATCCGTGAGAGCTTAGTCACAGCACTTGCAGCTCCTCGTAGTGCTCCCGTGCCTCCTGGTTGTGTAAATCTAGTCCTGCTGATGTGCAGTGTCTCTGTGCCTGGAAAACTCTTACTCATTCTGCAAGACCCAGTTCAAAGTTCCCTCTACTCCAGAGCACAGTAGTGTCTCTCCCCTCTTTGGGCCTCATGGTACTTTATTACTCTCCATTCTATTGAGCTGATTTGGGGTTTCGTTTCCTTACTATATTTCAAGGCTTTCCAAATCTTAAGCCAGTTTTAGTAGCCTGATTTTAATATTATGGAATATTTCCATATGACAGAACAGACAAGTGTATGTATACAGTAGGGTATATGTAGAACATGCAGGGCATACAAAATAATAAATATGAATACTAACACTAATACAAACATCTGTGTAATCAACATTTGCCTATGCAGAGAGCAGGAGAACCCCTCTTTGGGTCCCTCCCTTTGTTCTTCCTTCTTGGGGTGACACCCACCCCTAGTAGGATGTTTATCTTTTCCGATTTTCCTCAGAAGTTTACAATTTATGTACAACTTACATACAAAACTATACATATAAAAGGGTTTCTGGTGCTCCACAGTTCTTGGATTTTACAATTTTCCATCTGGTGAGTGGAAGATAGTATTTTGTTACAATTTTAATTTGTATTGTAACACACATTTGACTTTTCATTTTCACAATCACAAATGAGTCAAAGCATTGTTTAATAAATCATTTTCTTATTGTTTTGTTTTTTAGCAAAAAATCTATTCTTGAATTTGCACAGGATTTTTTCTTTCTCTTGATTTGTAACAATTATTTGTGATTTTTGGATACAAGTTTTTGGTGAGTTATAAGCATTGTGAACATTTTGTCCTAGGCTGTAGTTTGTCTTTTTTTTTTTTTTCTTTATGGCTTCTTAGATGAACTCAACTTCCTAATTTTACTGTGGTTTAATGTATCAGAAATTTCCTTTTTTGTAGGATATTTCTTGTGTCTTGTTTAGGAAATGTGGTTCCCCAAAACAAAGATGACATGGACATGGAGGATATTAAGAGGCAAGGAAGAGGGGGGCTGTGAGGGAGAATAATGGGGGAATTGGTCTTACTAAAATATGTTTTATACATGGATGAAGTTTTCTTTAAGTAAAAGAAAAAAAAATTAAGGGGATGAAAATGGTAACTACCCTGAACTTATTGCACACTGCATACATGTATCAAATTATCACCCTGTGCCACACATATTTGCACAATTAAAATAATAAATTTTACAAAGAAATCTTTTTCCCGTAGCCTTAAATATAGTCCCCTATATTTTCTTTTAAAGGTGTTGTAATTTTTGCCTTTCAGATTGACCTCTTTAGTCTGTGAAGAAAGCAATTGAGTTGGGGTTGTTGCTCAGTGGTAGAGCACTTGCCTACTGTGCATGAGGCCTAGGTTCCATCCCTGGCATCACACACACACACACACACACACACACACACACACACACAAAGTAATCAATAGAGGACTTGAACAACAGTAATATGGACATCAAGACACCCAGTGGTCCCTTCACATTCACTAGAAAAATCTGTCCTTTCCTCGAAGATGTGATGTTCACCTGGGCTTTACATATGGCCCACTCACATGTGTGGGACTAGTCCATGGGTTTTTTTTTTTTGTACTGGGGATCAAACACAGAGCCTTGTGCTTGACAGATCAGCACTCGAACCACTGAGCTAAATCTCCTGCCCTCCGTAGGCTTTTATTTCTGGTCTTTTGGTGTATTATCCCTGGGCCTATAGCTCTCTGTTTAAATTATCATAGCCTGATAGCAAGTCATATTTCCCGACAGGACACTCTCTTCCCACATTCAGGACAGTTTGGCTACTCTTGGGCTTTTCTTCTTTCACATACATTTTTATATTAGCTGTGCAAATTCCACTGAAAGCTCTGCTAGAATTTTGATTGGCAAAGCACTGACTCTAAAATTTCACTTGGGAGTAATTAATACTTCTATGACACTGAGTCTTCCTGTCAATAAACATATACTTAGCTCTTACTCATGTCTGTCTCGGAAAACTGGTAGTTTGCCAAACCTACTTCCTTCTTTTATTCCAGCTTCTGGCTGGAGCACATTTCCCAGCTTCCCTAGAACTGAGGTGTGGCCACTGTGAGTGCTGGACGGTGGCCCCAGGACAGAGCTAGTACTGTGCAACGCTTCTGGCTGGTCTCTCCTGTGTAACCTTGCTTACGCCGTCTCTTCCCGTGAGTGTAGACGGATGCAGAGGATTCTGTGAGCCTAGGAAATGATGGAGGCACAAGACAGAAGGACCTAGGTCGCCTGAACACTGGAAGTCTTGCCATGGAGCACCAGCCCTGCATTTGGGGCCAATCAGAGATGCCATCTTCAACTCTTCTGGAGTGAAATCGAGTAGGTTTTTGATAGGATGGCCTCAGTGGGACATCAGGGTACAAAAGATGGTTGCGTTAGCCCAGTGGCCACTGTAAATTCTTTCAGTGGCCCGCTCTGCACTCTGTAGATTGCACTTCTTTTCCTACCCTTAATTGGTCTGTACTCACTCTGCAGAGCATACTTCTTTTCCTACCTTTAATAAATGTAAAACCTCGCCACCTTTTGTGTATTTTTTGCCCAATTTTTGGTTGACAACAAGAAGAACCTGGGTCCCGGGGAAGAGCACAGCACTCGGGACTCTGGTAACACTTGGCACACCAAGGTTTTATCTGTAGTTGACTTGCCTAGATTTATGTTTGACTGTGGCTTCCGAGGGTGTCTCTTGACTTATTGTCAGTCTAACAGTGCAGTTTAGGTTTTTGAATGGGGAGCTTAGGAAATCCAATATTGGTCTATGTAGGAGGCTTATATTTTCTTTAATCTTTTTTTTTTTTTCTCCTGGTGCCGGGGATCGAACTCAGGGCCTTGTGCTTACTAGGCAAGCACTCTAACCACTGGGCTAAATCCCCAGCCCCTAATCTTTTGAAAACCTTTCCTTTTTTAAAGAATAGGCAATATGACCATGTATTTCAAAATTCAAAGGTACAGAAAAGTATACAGTGAAAACTAAGTTCATCTTTCATTCTTCATTACCTCCAACCAATGTTAATTTTTTTGCATATCTTTCTACAGGTACTCCGTGCATAAAGGACATGCATGTGTTTACACAAATGATAACATACTGCATGCTCTGTTCTATATTTTGTTTTTTTTTTTTTTTTTTAGGAGGGTGCTGGGCATCAAACTCTGGACCTTGAGCTTGCTAGGCAAGCACTCTACCACTAAGCTAAATCCCAGACCCCCTATTTTGTTCTTTTTTAAATTAAGCCTCACTGTCAGTTTCCTATTAGTACAGCAAAGTCTTTCTTATTCTTTTATACTTTTGTACAAATGTAACCTCTCTTTAGCTCAATCCTATTAGGTATTTAGGGTATTTACGATCTTTTGCCACTTTAAACGAGATTGTAGAGAATAACTTGTATATATGATTATGTACACACATCCATCTGTATACTCATAGGATGAATGTCCACGTGGAACTGCTTAATCAGTAAAGATATATATTTATAATTTGGTTGGGATTCTTAAATGCCCCTCTATGCATTTATATTTCTAACACTTCTGAAATATTTCTTTATACCCTAAGCTAAATGTTGTAAGACTTTTTATTTTTGCCAGACTGGTAAGGGAGAAACACTACCTCAGAGTTTTTTGTTTTGTTTTGTTTCAGTTTGGTTTTGGTTTTCTTGTGGTGCTAAGAATAGAACCTCGAGCATGCTAAGCACGTGCTCTGAACTTCAGCCTGTATCTCAGAGTTTTAATTTGCACTTTTTAATTACCTGCAAAATTGAGCATTTCCCTATCTGCAAAAATGCCATATTTCCCATCTCATAAACTTACTGAGTATAGTCTTTGCTCATTTTCCATCTTTTGGTTTTTACGTTGATTTCTAGATTCTGAGTAATCGGCAAAAGCCTTGACATATACCATCTGGTCCCTCACCCAAATGTGTCTTAAATGAATCTTAAGAGCAATTTCTGCTATATCAATTGTATCAAATATTAACGTGTATGTTGCTGTTTTTTCCCTAAAAAGTGAAAGATATTGTACCTTTTAGAAACACAAGGATCTGTTTAATATTTCTGGGTGTTTCATAAAATACACGTTGCATGTGCATTGAGATATGCCTTTAAGGCTGCATAGGAGTAAAATTTGTGAACCCTCAGGGAAATTGCTATATCAAACAAAGGACTTTTAAGGGTGTCACAGCTTAGGTTCTCTAGAAAGGAATACAAGAACCAACAAACCCAGAGTAGCAAGAATGAGGGAAAAGGCTTTGAAGTCTGAAAAGCGGATAAAAATGGTTGGTGTGTGAGCTGGCCACAGTGGTGCGGATGTTCATGGGCAGTCTAAATGCAGCCGCTGTGCCTCAGAACGGTCAGGGCTGGGGGAGGAGTGAGAGGAGTGTAGCTGCCTGCTCCTCCTGATTCCTGTTTCTCCTTGCTCTGTCGAAGTCCCCTGCAGTTTGAGTTGTGCCATCTGGCTCTCGGGGCAGCGCCGGAGGAAGCAGATCTCAGGTCCTGAAGCAGAGGCTGGAGGTGGTGGAGGTGCAGCACCTTGGTGGGTTCTGGCACTGTGGAGGGGACAGAGCTGGACACAGCCTGCCGGGGACAGACAGCAAAGATGAGGGACAGAGGTCCTCACTGAGGACGCAGATGAGGACCCGGAAGTAGGGAGAAGGCACATAAACCATACAGATTTCATAATATGTGTGTTAGTATGTGGCTTTCAGATATCAGCCCAGCTTGGCTCCCTGTCATACTTGGGGAAGGATCCAGGCCCTATGGCGGTGTTGGCAAGTGTGTGCTATGAAGGACCAGACAGTAAATGTTTAAGGTTTGCAGGCCATATAGTATGTGTTGGAACCACTACGGCTCTGCCATTATAGTGAGGAAGCCATAGCTGTGGACAGTATGTAATGAACAAACAAGGGTGTGTTCCTAGAGAATTATTCATGGACATTGAACTTCAAATGTTGTATGTCATAAAACATTATTTTTTTCAGCCATTAAAAACGTATGTGGTGGCTACTACAAAAAAAGAATAACGAGGACTGGCAGGGATGAAAAATTAGAACCCTTACGCATTGTTGGTGGGAATGTAAAATGGCGCAGGCACTTTGAAAAATGGTATGGTGGTTCTTTGAAAAATTAAAAATAAAATTATCAGGTGATCCAGCAATTCCATTTCTGGGTATCTATTCAAAAGAATTGAAATCAGGATCTTGAAGAGATATTTATACACCCATGTTCACGGTGACATGTTTTGATAGGCAAAATTTGTAAAGAAAACTCCAAGTGTCCATTGACAGATACACTGATAAACAAACGTGGTACAGGTATATGATTAAAAACTATTCAGCCTTTAAAAAGAAGGACATTCTGTGGCTGGGGATTTAGCTCAGTGGTAGAGCACTTGCCTAGTAAGTGCAAGGCCCTGAGTTGGATCCCCAGCATCCCCCCACCCAAAGGACATTCTGACACATGCTGCAACATGGATAGATCTTGAATATGTGATACTAAATGAAATAAGCCAGTCACAAAAAAGACAAATACAATTTGATTCTATTTAAATAAGGGACCTAGAGTAGTCAAAGTCATACAGACGGGAAGTAGGATGGAGACTCTCAGAGGGGCGCTGGGAGAAGAGAGCAATGAGGGGTTAACGAGTGTAGAGTTTTAGTTTTGCAAGATGATAAAGTTCTAGAAATTGGTTGCATGACAATGTGAATAGCAATGTATACTTAATGCTAGTGAACTTTACAGTTAAAATAGTTAAACTGATCAATTTAATAGTTAAACAAAAAATGTGAAATATCCATTAGGTCATGGACTATGTACAAAAAATACTTGACCATTGGACTGTAGTCCACTGACCCTCTGACCTTTAAGATTTAAGATTGCATTTAAGCTTTCCTAATGTTCAAGTGGTCAAAAACTCCATGTGGTAAGACCAGTACAAGGGAGAGGTTCCGTGGATACTTTCTGTTTCATAGTAAGTGAAAGAAAAATGTACTGGTTTATGGAAAGTAGAAATAAACTTTGACAAGGGCTCCACAAGGATCACCGTTTCTCAAAAGGGGCAATTCCTGTGAGGGTCCCCTGCTGCCTTCCCTCTTGAGGGGGAAAGAGTTAATTTGGTGGTGCGTTGACCTGCCATGCTGTGGAGTGTGAATAACCTCGGTCCAGCTCTAATCATTGGGGCAGCTTTGTCCCTAGTGGTTCTCTGTGTGTTATTTTTGGAAAGGCGTGTAAGTTAACAGGTGCCTTTCTGGCTCCTTGACAAATAGCACTGTTTTCTATAAAAAGCCCATTTCAGACGAACTGTAGAAAAATGGCCGAGCAAGTGTTTATAATAGCTGACTGCATGAAGTATTGCACAGTCCTCTAAACAACTAAGGAGATCTGGAAAATCCTCAGATGGAAACATGGAAATGTTCCTCAAATGGTCTGAAGAGGAGAAAACAGAATCAGCGAGGGCCGGATACAGGGATTTGGTGCTGCGAAAAGGATGCGGTCTGTTCTAATCCTGCCTCCCTCGCTCCTCAGCCATTGTGGGCACGACTCGTCCCTCGGAGCCCTAACTTCCCATTCTTCATTTGTCGATTAAAATGAGAGGTGAAGCATATGGCACTTGACAGTCTCTTTTTTTTTTCTTGAGACAGGCCCTCGCTTTGTAGCCCAGGCTGGCCTCGAACTTGCAGTGATCCTCCTGCCTCATGCCTCTAGTACTGGGATTATGGGCATGCACCACCATGCCAGGCCAGCACTTGACAGTTTTAATAAGCAGTATGATTATCTATAGGGGAGAAGAATTTTAAAATACTGTTGCAAAGTGGGTATAATAATTTGAAAGGCAGACAAAGATATTATCTGGTCAACAGTAGAATATGTTCATTGTAGGAATTTCTACAAATACATACACATAAAATATAAAATAGAATTCACTTGTAATCCATTAACTAGAAATAGTTACAGTTTAACATTTTAGATGGTATTTCCCTCTGGCCATTTCAAATCCTGGTCTGCCTGCCCTATTTAGGAAGTTACCTAATCTCTTCAAGACTCAGTTTCCCCTTCTGTAAGATGGGCCCAATAATATCAACTCAAAGGTCATGTGAGCATATGATAGTGTTTGCAAAATGCTCAGCGCTTGAAGGGACTCACCACTCCCTGCCCCTCATCCTCACCGATGCCTGCACTCTTCATCCTGAACTCACTCTTGCCCTCTCTGGGTGTCAAGATTGCACCATAAAAACCTGTATGATTCCAGTTGAAAAGGGATTCTTGCAGAATTGAGACCAGCGGCTAAACAGAATTGGCAGTCCCTATTCAGTGCACAATTAAAGTTTTGATATGTGAGCCACTCATGAAACCACAGGGGAGGAAAGTGTCCTTCACCTATCCTGAGTTCACAGCTGAGGGCTGCAGAACAAGAGACAGATTAACAAGACAAAGCATAAAATTAAAGTTTTACATCACCTGAAAGCTTTCTAAGGAAAAGAAGACCCAAAGAAAGAATTAGCTTGTGTTCTGAGTGCTAATTTGTTGAAGAGTGCGGGGTGAGCAGACATACCCTCGGGCAAAGGTCTGTCCTAATGATGAGAAACGGAAAGAAATCCAGCGAGGGCTGCTCTTGGGTTCTTCTCTGTGCGCGGTGTCTGCAGAGACAAGGGGGCGGCTTCTTCTGGGTACCGGGAGGCGCCGCTCACAGGAGGACCTCGTGACTTGCTTCAGGGGAGAAGGGCAGGGTTGGTGGGACCTACGGGCTCCTGCTGCTTTCTCAAATTCCTTTCGCTTAAAATATTCACTCTGGCCAGGTCAAGTGCCCTCTGCTGCCGTCTGCAGAGCCGTGTGCCCCGTCCCCAGCATCGCCGCCGTGGAGACAGTGAGCACATCCATCGCACCCCATGCTCGTGCCCCTATTCCCCCTCCTCTTTCCCCACAATCCCTGCTCTGCTTTCTGTCCCTTTAGATTAGCTTGTGCTTTCTAGTGTTTTATACACACAAACCACTCAACTGGTGCCCTGTTCTGCCCGGTTTATTTCCCTGGCGACAAGGACCGTGAGACGCACCCATATTGCTGACTGCGTCGTTCATTCCTTTATGTAGCTGAGTAGCATCCACCTCTTGGATGTCCCATAATTTATGCATCTGCTCACCTGATGATGGATATTTAGGTTGTTCCCACTTCTTTATTTTTTCCAGAATAATGTCAACACCTTTTATTATCATTCACATATTTCATAGAAAAAGGCATGAAGTAAACGGTTTAGAGTTGTTTTGCTTTTTTGGTGCTAGGGATCGAACTCAGGGCCTTGAGTTTGCAAGGCAAGCACTCTAACCACTGAGCTAAATTCTCAGCAATGGTTTAGAGTTGTATAAGAAAAGAAAATCCAGGCTTATACTTGGTGTGCTGCACGGGAGTGCTGGGAGCTGAGGTTCTTCTGCAGGAGGCAGGTGCACAGGCAGCCTGTATGTCTGGAGGAGGCTTCAGAGAGCCAGGAGTCATGGGGTCCCCCTCAGACCCAAGTAAGGGCGGCTGTCCACGCTCAGGCTGACAAGGGACTGAGCTGTCAGAGGCCTGTCCTGTCCCTGCTTTGAGCTATTTACAAATAAAACTGCTAGAAACCTTTGTGGACAAGGGTCTGTGTGGACTCAAGTTCCCGTTTCTCCCAACTGCAACCCTAGAAACCAGAATCCTCTCCAAATGCCAGTCATCTCTAGCCTCTTTCTCGAGGATGACACCCACTTAGGCTCAGCCTCTTGCCAATCAGGCCTTTAATAGGGCTGTTCCTCTTCTCTTGCTCTATCATCACTGCACACGAGCACCCTTGTTTTCTCTTGCATTAAGTGCGCGAATCACACAATCAATATGAGATTTTAGACAGGAAGCTTAAGACAGCCACTTCAATATTCCACATGAGGGACTGGCTCCAAGAAAGACTGGAGGCCTGAGTCCACAGCCACACGGGGTTTCTCGGCTCCTCTTTAAGCAGAGAAATAAGGGGAAACTGAGGCATAGAAAAAGCTGTATAATTTGATATTGTCAGGTCAGGTCCCTTCTGCCAGGGCCACCTTCCTTCTCTACTGGCCTCACCTTGCATTTTATTGAGAAGCAAGATGCCCAGAGTGATGTCGCTTAAAAATAAGGGTCATGTGCTAAGGTTTTCCTAAGGGAATGTCTACATTATCGACCAATTAACTCTTCCTCCTCAGGGGCAGCATGTTAGCCCCTGGTCTCTATAATCACGTACAAAATATTTCCACCACTACGATGCTCATTCAAAAATAAATAAATAGCAGCACCCCCACAGATGTTTCCTTATTTGCTGAAGGAAAAAGAAGATAAACAGAGTTATTGTGATTCACAATATTTGTGTAAAAGGCACCACACTAGAGCCTTCCTAAGTACTCCCAACAATAATATTTGGAAACTTTAATTTTTTTCAATCTTGGATGGCTCCATGCTACATGGAAACAGCATCAGTCCTGTCCCCCCACTCCCCACCTTTAACAGCTGCAGTGTCTCAAAAGAGCCTTGGAGGGTGACCTGGTGCTTCCAGGAACAGTACCCTCTTCAGCAGGTGTCAGGCAGCGCACTGGCGTGGTCTACCTCGTCTAGCAGCCTTTCTGGACCAGCTCTGCACACCTCAGACAGGGCCTCCATGCCACTGTTGGGTGCAGACCTGTGATCTCTGCACTTGGGAGGCCGAGGCAGGAGGGTCACTGTGAGTTGGAGGCCAGCCTGGGCTACACAGGGAGATCGAGGCCAGCTGATGGACTGTCTGAGTCCCTCTGGAGGGCACAGTGAACAGGGGGCTCAGCGCCCTCATCCCTGCTGAGTTGGTGGGGCTGAGAGTCTGCATATTTGAGTTCCCAGGTGCTGCTGGTGCCCCTGGCACTGGGACCTCACTCTGACAACAGCTGGCCTGATGTTCTTTCTTTCTGAATCTCCTGGAAATCTTTAATTCACGGCTGGGAAACTCATTTGCAGAAGGCTGAGGAGAGAACACTGTCCCCCCAGATTTGCCCTTACACAGGTAGGGAGGGGTAAGAAAGGCCACTCGGGCTGGTCCCCAAGTGCCAGATAACATGGGGAGGTCTCAAGGGGCCCCAAGTCTGCCTGGGCCCTGCCCAGTACCCGGCTGTGTTTGCTCCCTGGGGTGCCTGCTTAGAAAGGTTTATCCTGAAAGCTCAGAGGCTGTCTGCTGATTTTGCGCCCAAGCAGGAGAAAGTCCTTTACGTTGGGAGTGTTAGAGCTGGGAAGTGAGAGAGCTGAGGACCGAGCCTCGGTGTCTCTGTCCAGGTGCCGAGAGTGTATCCACAGGCTGGGCGAGTCTGCAGGGTGAAGGAAGTGTTGGAAATGAGCAGCAGCTCTGGGAGTCCAGCAAGCCTGAGACGTGGGCTGGGAGCCGCCGAGGAATGAGCAGGCAGCCAGGCAGCAGTGCTGAGAAGGGAACTGAGCAGAGCGTGGGAATGAGGGTGGAGCAACTTCCGGTCTTGGAAGGACAGGGATGACTCAGGCCCGTGTCTGGGAGCCTTGCGTGGTCTGCAGGGCACACAGGGCTCACCTCAGGGCTGTGGGCGGTGCTGCCGCCATGTTGCCCCTGTCCCCCTGGGCTCTGGCCAGGGCTCCTGGGCTGCCACGATGTCTTGTCACACCTGTCCTCCACACTTCCTGCTGGGCCCACCTGCGCCTCAGAGGAACTGTCCGGGCTTGTCTGGTGTCTGACTTGGTGTCTGTGAGCTGGGTTGCAGGGCCCTGCCCACACTGTCTTTTGTGTCTATATGCACTCTCCCATTCTTGGTACTCCAAGAATACCTCCCTTGGGACCTCCCAATTGCAGGATGGTCCTCCGGCCTGGGTGCATCTTGTGGCTCTGTCCCATAGTCTCCCTCCCGTTAGCCTGCTTTTACTCAGGGTCCCACAGGCCTGATGAATTAGTAAACAGTTCTGGGCCAGGTCCTCCTCCCAGGGAAGGTGACTTAGTCACTTTCTCATCATTGAAACACAATACCCAACGCCCACAACTTAAAGGAGGAGAGTTTTATTTTGGCTTGCAGTTTATAGAGATTGAAGTCCATAGTCAGACAGCTCCAAGCCTGAAAGGGAATGAGAAAGGATCCTCAGAGGAAAGCTGCTCACAGCATGGTGGCCAGGAAGCAGAGAGTGAAGAGAGGAGACTGGGAGGGAGACAAACGTTGCCGAGTCAGGCCTCCAGTGACCCACCTCTTCTGACCAAACCCCACCTCCTAACAGAAAGTCAGCTATAGCACCCAATCCAATCCAATCACCTTCCACATGAGGCTTTGGGGGCCATTTTAGATCTAAACCATAAAAGGTCACTTAGCCTTGCTGGGAGCAAAATCTCCCCTGGTGTTAGGACTGTTGCAAGTATTATGCAAGACAGTGCTCATTAAATGGTATTAGTCTCTCTCTCTCACCTTATCCCCCATCTCTGTTTCTAGAAGTGTGGTCCAATTTGACCTCTGTGTCTAGTTCCAGGACATTGTTCTAACTCACAAGTACAAAGGAAAAAACACTTTGCTTTGTAAAAATGAGCCCATATGAGCACATATGGGCGTACCTTTTGGACAGGCGAAAGTCCACATGTGATTTCCAGGAGATCACCCCTGCCCAAGTAGAACTTGCCCCCAACCCGCTGGGATGCTCTCTTCCCACTGTGAGCATTCCTGGACAGAGCCCTTCTCTTGGAATACATAACAAAGACAGCAAGGTAGGTTCCAAAAGAATGGGACCAAGATTCCCTGGGATTAAAATGTTACCGAGGGATGAAATGGGAAACTGGGGTAGCTTTCACTACTAGCAAACTGCAGTAGGCCATGGAATAAGCTACTCATCCTCAGAGATGTGGGATTAATGTTTGATTTCTTTATGGGACCAGAGGCCCACACCAAACAGAGAGTCACCTTAATTGTGGGAGGAACTGTGCATTCAGGGGGAGCCAGGTAAGGCTAGAGCCTCAGCTCTCTCCCTCCAGGTCAAACAAGTTCAGATAAGATGAGAATTTGAAAAAAAGATAGATGATATTCCCAAAATGACAGATCTTGGAATATGAAAATGGGGCAGGAAACCCCCAGGGCTCAGGGCTCTGGGTTCTGGCAAGGAGTCATAAAATCCTTCCCCAGGTCTTTGGAAATGGTTAAGGGCTGACCCAACCTGTCCCTAATCACATGCTTGTGTATTCCAACCCCCTCCTCTCACGTTCTGTACCCACCGCCTTTAT
Organism: Hystrix cristata; assembly: GCA_004026905.1. Lineage (NCBI taxonomy): Eukaryota > Metazoa > Chordata > Mammalia > Rodentia > Hystricidae > Hystrix > Hystrix cristata. The sequence continues at coordinate 29,070 of PVJO010010266.1, forward strand.
GCCCCTCACTGTGCGTGTTTAGGGGCCAATCGTATAGAAACTTTCCTTATATGGGGAATGGGGGAACTAGTGAAACGGGATGATGTAAAAACCTATAAAAATCCTGAAGCTGCTTTGTTCAGGGCCCAGGGTCTTGGAGTGTGAACTCTCCTGGGTCCTACAACATAAATAAACCTGAGTTCTCCAACTCTCTGAGTGACGCTTCTTTTCTTGACAGTCAATTTCTGCAACAAAAATATTCAAATAGTAGAGAAAATTCTTGGAGTGGAAGGAACTGAGGGGACCATTCTCCTATTCAGGAGAGAAGGAGACTAATCCCAGTGTACCCCAAGCACTGTACCCTGGAGCTTCTCTCTCATCTGATATGGTACCTCACATTGCAGCCACTCTTGGCCCATTATATTTTCAAGTGGAAAAGGGCAGATAGCAAAAGCAGGTGGTTCCTTGCATAGATGTAGATTTAGGGCCCCAGAGAATAGGAACCACCTTTAGCCAAAACATGTGTGATTCTTTACGTTTGACCACACATCTTTGACAGCACACAATCCTCCAGGGAAAGCAGGGGTGTTGGTCTCCACTTTACAAAGGAAGCGATATTGGTGTTAGCTAAGGAACGTGATGGCCAGGAATAGACCCCAGAACCCCTGAATTCAGCTTCCAAGTTCAGAAACATGTCTCTGCCAGCCTGGGTTCCCTGAGGAGAAAGACCCAGGGAGCTTCTAAAGCCCTGTGGGCCCAGTTGAGGATTGCTGGGTACCAGATGAGGCTTGCATAAGGAGGGGCAAGGCCTGCTAGAAGGTGGAGGAGAAGCATAACAGGGCCTGCAAGAAACAAGTTCTGGTTCATCACAGCAGGAAATGTCCTCTAGACTTAGGCAGCCATCTTAGGGTCCCACTCACTCCATGTGCTTCCAGCCATAGGGTTTCCAGAGGGGTCTGATCCCTCCTCTTTAGCTTCCTGTTCCCCTGGTTCAGCGGGTCCTTCACAGGTGTGGGACAGAGTCCTCTCATGTTCTTTAGGCCCCACTGCTGGGCCTCAGCTCTCCTGCGGGGGACTAGATAGCTCCTAGTATCCCAGGTAAGGCCCTCCAACCAGCAGAGGTGCAGAAAGTGACCCATGCTCTGCTGAGGGAGCAGCTCTGAGGAGAGGAGGGTTGCTTTGGATCCCATGGATGACAGCAGCTGCTCTGCATGGTGATGTCTGCATGTGCCTCACCCCATTGATGGTCTCCTCACACCCTTGCTTGAACATCCCTACCACTGACCAGAAAGGAGCACTTCAAGCCCCAATGCCCTGATCCATTAAAACAAGGTCTCTGTAGCTCAAGCCAAGCCAAGGAGCATTCCCCTTTTTGAAAGAGGTTTAGAAAAAAGTAGAATAAAGCCTGCCATTGACCAAGCACCTACTAATGGGCTTCAGGTCTTGAGCTGTGTTACTATTTATGTTCCACATACCAGCCCTACTGACCAGATATTACTAGTACAGGTAGCATACAATTGGGGTTGGGAGACCACTTTCCCCTCCATCTACAGAAATTTGGGCAACACCCAAGGCCCATTCCTCTTTCCATTGAAAAGAAGCAGAAATAAAAATAGCACAGATCCTGAAAATCTCTGTAGCTTCAGGCCAGAGCACATGCCTGTTAGCTCTCATGGCCTGACTTTCAGTAAACTTTCCCCATTTGGGCTTTGTTAAAGGGTCATACATATGGACTGCACCTCATGAGTAGAACACAGGAACAGGCCCGTGTTCTAGAAGCCCAAGATGACAGCATATGCCAGTCATATCCAGAGGCCCAGTGAGATGCGCCCAGGTTGGGGTGCATGTCTTTTAAAATCTGAAAGCCTGATTTATCTGTGTGCTTCTTATTTCCCTGATGCCCCGACACCACTTTTCTGTTTGTGCCACTCCCTTCCTTTCTGTTGTCAGGGACTTGCCCTGAGCACACTTTTCCATTATCTTCAATAAATGTGGCTGCTTTTTCTATTACCATTGGATGTACACTTGCAATTCTTTGCTTGTCATACACAAGAACTGGGAATCTATCTGTTGGCTCCACATGTAGTATCGTTACTATTCTCATTTTATGCTAAGAAGCTGGGGTGTGGAGAAGCCAGGGAATATGCCCAGGGTTCCTCAGCTGGTCAGTGGCACAGGTCTGTCGCTGAGGCCTGTGCTCTTACCTGGTCTATAACACAGGTGCCAGTGCTTTGGGAGCCCAGTCAGAGAAGTGTGGCCAGCGCTCACTTCTGGCCCTTCTAAGGCAGGATTTCTAAATGTTGGTACTGTTGACATTTTGGATGTAATACTTTTCTGTTGTGGGGGGCTGTTCTGTACACTGCAGATGTTTTACAGCATCTTTGGTTTCTACCTACTAGATGCCAATGGTAATGTCCTGCCTTGTTACAACCAAAAATTGTTTCCAGACATTGCCAAATGTCCCTGGCAGGGGTAGGCAAAATCCCTCCACTTGAGAACCACTGTTCTTAGGGAAGAAAATAACCCAGGTGTTGCTTTGTCTGAGGACAAGCCAGCCTTGTGTGAAGATAGAGCAGCCAGTAATTCTCACAGTCAAAAGCCCCACAAGTTGAGTTAGCATTAAGGAGCTGAAAGGGGTTCCTCTCATGACTGAGATATGGTGTCAGGCCTCTTAGTTATAAGAACAGTTAGTTAGAATTTTTTTGTGTCTCTTAGCTCAGCAGAAGTCACGATATTAAGACCTTATAAACTTACCTATGTGGCCCTGAAAGGGCCCCAGGAGCCCCAGTGGAGGGTTGTAAGCTCTCAAGCTGATGCAGATCAGGCTTCCAAGGGCTCCTGAGTTGTCTAAAGATCCCCTTCCCCAATCCCCCAGCCCATTTTGTCATCTTAGGACAAGTGAAGTGTTCCAGGGCCACATACCCCATTTTGCACTGAGAACTCATGTAAAACCATTGGTGCTTTTAAAATCCTGCAGGTAATGTGGTCTTCTTGATTCCAGATGGAGTTGAGAAACACATTAAATTCATAAAACAATGTTGTCTACCTCAGACCAAAAAAATTCTTCCTTGATGAGCAAAATTTATGTAAGACTGAATTCCATCTCAAACAGATCAGTAAAAAGCATAAAGTCTCTGATGGTATGAAACAGGATCTGAAACGTAAGGCAGAAAATGCATCTTAGAACTTTAAATGAGTTCCTTTCCTCTGACATTAAAATACAGGCATAAGCTCAAAATATGGAGACAAATGTTGTCCACAAACTAAGAAGTCAAACGACAAAATGACATGATACAGAATATTTTGATCACAAAATACCAAACTTCATCTGAGGGTGGGTATGAAGAATGAGGACCAAAGACCTCTGAACGATCAGTTTATCTTGAAGCATGTCAAAGCCACCTGAACAGGGTGTCCTCTGAAAGGTTTGCAGAATTCCAGCACTAGCCACTGGTATGCTGTGTAAGAATGCATGCTGGCCCTTGTCAATGTATGTCGTTTCTTCTTGTGTAAAGTAGGGTCTCTGCTTGGCCTCAGGTGTTTCTCATTGCGGAGTCATAAACTTTGGAAAGGAAAACCTGAAGTATGGCTCCTCTCCCTTAAAACACTAGCTTGAACCACTACATCACAGAGTAGAACCTTATGGCTGATGGTTAAGTTTTGTTCTACACCTGGGAAAGTATAAGAGGATTCTGGTGTTTCAATACAAATAAGATCCTTAGAGATTCAGAATTTAATCTTTCCTTGTTACCCTTAATTTCCTCTGGAGTCAAAGGGCTGCTGTATTTTATGGAAGGGTTATTTAGGGATGCTAAAAGGGCTGTTGAACCACTAATAGGAAAGATCCTGGCTTCTCATGTTGGGGGCGTAGGTTACCTAGTAACCTAGTTTTTGGTGCTGTCACTTTATATCCTCCAGACAGACAGTCAAATCCTAACATCCAGAAGGCTGAAGCATAGAAGGGTAAACTACAGGGTGAGGTAACCTGTGGGGGTCAGTGCAGGATATGAGGAATCAGAGGCTTTGATGGTGACTATTTTGGGACCAGAAAGTGAACTTCTTCAAAAAGTCACACATAGGCTCAGCTGTAAACCATTCATTCAGAGAAGAGTGGAATATTTTCCTCCAAGACATAATGTGCATGCTACTGGGGATGACAGGAGTCTGCATGGTACCTTAATACTTAGGTCCTCAAAGCAAGTATGGTGAATGAAGGAACAAAATGGAACAGAGTTCATCAAAACTCAACCTGGTTAGGTGCAAGAAAAGAGTACTGAGCCTTTTCACATTGCTCTGCTCTTCGAGACTTCTCACTTCTTTTTTTTTTTTTTTTTTGGTGCTGGGAATTGAACTCAGGGCATTTTGCTTTCAAGGCAAGCACTCTAACCATTGAGCTAAATCCCCAGCCCAAGACTTCTTACTTCTATTATTTCCTTTTAATAGGCAAGGCTCAGTGATTTCAAATAAATTCTAAATCAGTAAGTAAGGTCTCGCAAAAAAAAAAAAGACAGGCTTCTGGTAATTTATTTGAGTTATTTTCAAGCGACAGTTACAAAAGTTTTTAATTTTTATAATACTCTTGATAAGAAAATAAAATTTAAATAAAAATACATTCTCAACAATACAACATGGTTACACAAATTCACTATATTAAGTTTGATAACTTACATTTTCAAATGGACACTTGTAAAAACCAATATTTACTAGCAACATATTAATTTCCAAGTTAAAAATGGAAGCAGATAATATCAATCAAGAATGGTAATTTAACTCTAGAATGAGTCTTGTATTTTTCACATACTATAAGGACACCTAAAAGGCTATGCAGAATTCTGTCTTTATAGGAGGTACCATCAGAGCAAGTTAAAGGTGCTTTCACTTAAAAAAAAAAAAATCTATTTTTCAAAACCCACCACGGAAGAGCTTTTCTAGTAAAGAATGAAACCAGGCTTCAGAAAAAGAAACAAGAACCATATTATTTGTCATTTTTTTTTTGTAAAATTAAAAAAGCCTAGTTTTGACATGTAATCATTACCTGTGATATTAAAAAACATACTTCTTTGGCAAATAAAATAGTTTGACTTGATAAGTTATATTCCTGGGAGTAAAAACGTTTGCTACTGCCCATTCTCAAATGAATATTAAAAAACAAAGCTAAACAAAAACCAACCACAAAACAAGCAACAAATTGTCATAATTTCAATAATGGAAATGGTAAAACCAAGAATCAAAACTGGTGTTTATAGCAAGCATTCTCCTGTGTCATCCTTTTCTGTCCTCCTTGGAGTTGCCAAATTTCGGTGGAGAGAAGTAAGCTGCTGGGTACTTTTTAAAAACTTTTGGGAAAGGGAGAGAAAGTAGATCAGGTACAGTAAACGTTGAAGTGTTCATGAGTCACAGCAGAGGAATGAAGCCCCTGGAAGCAAGGCCCGTGGTTGCCTTAGGGTACTACTGACATGGTTTCTTATTGCAAAAGATTTTCAAAGAAAATTCAATTTCACATTTCTCTTTTAGGCTGTAACAAACTGGTTAATTCCATTCAAACTATTCAAATATGTTACGTGAAAAAAATATCGAGATGACTGAATTTTTCCTTCAAACTCATTGCTATGTATAGGGACAGCTGTCGCTCCTTCGACCTTGCTGGGCTTTTAAAAAATAATCATAAATAGGGATTTGATATTAGAAATTTTAGAAGAATATTTCTTTTGCCTTACTCCCCAAAAACTAAATGCCAAAAACCAAAAATCCAGCAGATGAAGAAGCCGCCAAGCAGCAGTGAGCGACACACAGCTCATGTCCTCTACAAGCAGACACTTTAGAAGCTCTTAAAAGGAATTTTAATCTGAATGAAATTCATGAGAAGTTTATTAAATGGCTAAATTCTTTCCATGTATAAATTAGTATAGTTCATGGAATCTATAGGTTCATAAAATTTAAGGGATTTTTCCAAAATTTAGTATGGGCTAGGAGCAATCACCTGTTATAATGCAAAATAGTATTGATTCTTAAATATGACCAATTGATTTTTACAAGTCACACAGAGAAATACATTGCTCAGTTATGATTACTGATGGAACAGCTCTGATTGTGTGCCAATGGCCTTTAAAAATAATGACCTAATAACAATACAATTTAAAAATACCCACCAATAATATAATTGGCAAATACATTGTGAAAGATAGCTTATGCTCAGGAGACAAAAAAAAAAAAAGCACTACTAGCTAGACTTACATTAATAAGTCACAGTTTTAAACAGGAACATATGTAAATACTCCAAGGCTCAAAGTACCACATTTAGAAAATGTTCTGAATTAAAAAAGACAAAATGAAGAGTACCACAATTTTTAATACTGATGAAGCAAAGTATATTCCTTCTCTTCAAGGTGGCAACTTGCTTCAATTGCTTATTTACAGTTACGGTTTTTAGAACAAAAGTAAAGTATTAAGGAAAGATAAGATTCAAACCAAATTCAATTTGGCCAGCAGGCATTAAGGAAACAGCAAAGAAATATAAACATTTTCAGGAAAGCACTATTTCTAGATTTAAACACTGATCATTCAACTGATCATAAAGATAGATACCATGGAGTATCTAAAGTATAATCTGGTGTAGGCCAGATTATTAAAGTGCGCCGAGTGACTGTTCTCGCATTAGAGCTCAACTGAACAGTATGAGGAGGGCGTCCTTACTATGCCCTTATTATAACATGAAGTAGCAGGTGAGGTCAAGTGATTCCCTCACCACCTTCTTTCACTGTTTACTTTCCCTTCTTATTCAGAAGAGATGTCCTTAGAAGTCATGTTAATCTGAATTCTCAAATCAAGAATATGAGTACCTGATATTTAAAACAATGAAAAAAATTTTAGTGGTTTTGTTTTATTTCATGTGCCATCACTCATCCCAAATGTAAACATGATGCACACAACAGCACATATTCCCTGATTCTTCCTATCTGAGTTCTGTCTACATCTTTTGATAGGCAAAAGGATCTACCAACTTTCAAGGATGCTCTGGCAGTTTTCTAAAGTTTCTATTGCTGTCTCTAATGTAACCTGTAATGATGAATGGACCAAAGGAAAAAAATTTTTTTCTTCTCTTTTAAGAAGGTGGGTTCAGGTGAAATAATGGAAAGCTCTGAATCGACACGGGCTGGAATTTTCTAGTAAAACACATGTTGGCAGTATAGAGCAGGCACTAATGGTAGTGAAAAAAAAGTCCACAGAACAGTGTTACAAGAGATGGTTTCTTGCTATGGAGAAATGCTCCCTTTGTTAAAAAGCTTCTTTAGGAAACTTCTTTAGGAAGATTCTATGAAGGAGTTGCAGAAACATGAATCTGGACATACAAGATATGCAGGAAATCCTGGATTTCAAATTCTCTAGTAATACATTAAAACCAGGATTTCCAAACAGTTAATTTCAATCATTAAATATTAAATATAATGTGATGGCAGGTGACACTGAAGCCAATGTTCATTCTTAAATACTCTGAACAAAATACACGATGAACTGAAAAACTCCATGAAAAAAGAGTATTTTCCAGTTCTTCTCAATCAATTGGTCAAACTCTAAGATGTTTTCCCGACGATTGGATTTTCCCTGGAAAAGAATAAAAGAAAATCATTGCTTATAGGTTAAAAATATAAAATGAAAAAAAATGATATAGAACTCATGAAACATTTCATGATTTTCCTTTGATGATCCCTCAATCGATGTCTTTCTTTTTAATTATAATTAGTGCATAGTAACTGCCATGCTAAATCTTGTTTCATTAATTCAACAAGCATTAATCAAACAATTTATTCTAGAAGCTGAAGATGTACTGGTGAATAAAACAGATGAAACCCTTGCTGTCATGGAGCTTTACATTCTGGTAAAGAAAAAATAAGTAAAATTTTTAGTACAAGAAGAAGTTGGTATTTTTTCAATAAAGCTAAGCAAGGGTATAGTGTGTGTGGGTATGGTGGAAGCATTATCTAAGAAGGATGGTCAAGTATTGGTCAGGACCTCATACGGAAACTTCTCAGGGCTCCAAGAAAACTGTTTTACTAATATTGGAAGAGAACCAATTATACTAATTTGAAAGACAGAATTATGCTGTTTACAATTAAACCCTTCTACTGTACTAAGCTTTCTATGCAGGAAGATTATAAATATTTAAACCTGTCTAACTGATTTTTAATGTTTACAAATAAAAATATTAATACCCATAATTTTCAAAGAGTATTAAAATAGTGAGGTCAAGATTCAGAGCCCTCTTAATAATGACCAAGGCCAAGGCATTTAATATCCCTGAGTCTCAGTTTTTATAGGTGTAAGACGGGAATAAAACCAAGTTGGGATGATGTGAGGATCAATGAGAACGTGATACACACTGTGGCAAACACTGTTGTTGGCTGGTCCCAGAACCAAATGCTATCTACTTTGTTGTAAACAAGGGCCTGATTCTGGTTTAGTGCTGGGCAGCACTGTATTTCAGGCGAGGGTTGGGTTACTCTATGCTCTTTTCTTTTGGTAAGAAGGAACAGATTTTTCTGCCTCTGGAAGATACCAGAGAAAAGTGTGGCGCTCTGAACTACTGCAGCTAATCTGTGACCACGAAGAAACTAGCCTGAGGAAGACAGAAATCATCCTAATGTGAACTGTCCTTGATGATAGTGCTAAGCAGCTGAATTAACCAATCATAAATATTAGGACTTAATTTGTGAGACTAAAAAATTTCTTGCTACCTCAATCAGGATTTTGTTACTGCTAAAAGCAACCTAAATGATAAGATATAAAATACTGTAGGCACAGTGCCCAGTCGGAGTAAGCTCCTGATAACTGCTAGCTGTTGCTGTGATTAGCCTCTGTACTCTCCTCTATGAGACAGATTCACACAATCAACCTCGAAAGACTTCCAGCACTTTCACAGTTGAACCTAAATACTTACTATATAAAAGGTGCTGGGGAGGATATAAATGAAGGGGATCAGTAAAAATAAAACAAAAAGCTAGTAAGTATTCAAGTAATAAATTAAAACTTAACATAACACTTGAAGTAGTGATAAAGTGCAACACAAACACAATGAATTGATAGCTGAGCTGAGAAAGACCAGGAGTGCTTTGAGTTCAAGTTGCAGAGAAATTGCACAAGACTCTGGATTGAGTCTTGACAGAGTGGGCAAGCAGGAGGCCTGTAGGCAGGTGTGAAGGACAGGGGAGGAAAAGCAATTTCAAACTGTTTAAAAATGTTCACAGTAGTTTAAAACATACTTACTTGCTCCCATATTTTGCACTACTTGATCTTTTCTTCCTATACTTTTCATGAGGTTCATCCAGCTTCTCTATGATGCTTTTTATTTGCTGAATTGTCTTAAAGGTTGTTACAGAATCCTCAATTACAAAGTTAGAATAATCATCGGGCTCTTTCTGTGGTCCTATGTAGACAGCTATAGTTCCACAAGCCTCTACAAGGAGTAATGAAATCTCTGATCAGAAAACTAAATTCCATAAATGTAACTTGTAGTATAAATAAAAAATGTCAAGTGTCTCCAGTTGGGGAGATTTCCCTCGGCAGCGCACAGACGACTAAAATATATACATTTTATTAACTGGAAAATCACATTTATAAAACAGTAATTTCACTTTATGAATATCTATGAAAAATGTCCCTTTTGGGGTTTTATGAAAATCATGTAAGTAGCATTTTGGTAAATCTGTGAGTCTTTTCAACTTTTTGTTTATAATGCCAAAAAATAGTTCAGGAATTGGTAATAGAAGATCATGGTATTATAAAAATAGATCAGTTGTGTAATTACCTTCCATCTTCTGCAGTTTAAGTAAACTGAGGGTAAAAAGGGAATAAATTCTTTCTGTTTCTCTGTCTTCATCAATATCTATTTGAATGTCTGCAGGAACACCTCTGTAAAAATGAAATTAAAGACACTGGAATCAAGAGATGGAGGAAAGGGGAGGGGGAGAGGAAGTAAAAAAAAAAATCAAGGTGGATATACAACTCCTTGTGAAGAAGGTAATCAAATGAATGTAATAAGAATAAAAATCATCACTTCTCGGCCTTTTGGCTAAGATCAAGTGAAGAATAAAAATGAAAAAAAACAAGAAAGAAAATAATGGCATTGGACAAAATTAACTTTGTAAACATGTCAAAAACTTTTGATGACTTGAGACTAAAACCTGAGTAAGAAAAAGTAAAAAGAATTAAGATGTGCTATGTTCATGTACCAACTCCCCACAATGAATATAATCATTATGTACTGCAAACATGTATTATTAAAAAAAAACTTGGATGAGAATTTTGCAAAAGAAACTTTAGAAATTTAGTTTTATTGAGAGTTAAATAAAATGGAGCTGAGAGAGGTTTGGTCATTATGTGATTAATCTTAAGGAGGGGGGGGATTATTATTTTTGATGGTGCTAGGAATCAAACCCAGGACCTCATGTATGCTAAAGCAAATGCTTTACCACTGAGCTACATTCTCACTTCTAGGGAGAGAGATTTTAAAGTAAAATAATTTTCATAATCTATGCTTTATCACAAAAGAAATATATTATTACTTAAGCCTGTAAGGCTACTACAATGGCTATTTCATATAATTAGATACAGAATGCTAACTGCCTTCTTCCCTGATATCTTGCTGAGGCTTGTACATTTTTTTTTTTTTAATTGGTGGTGCAGGGGATTAAACCCAGAACCTTGACATACTAGGAAAGTAGTCCACCACTGAGCTATACCCTTGGCCCTGTAGGGCTGTACCCATATTTAAACATTGGGTTTAAAAATAAAAATGTATAAACCAGGCGTGGTACTGAGTTCAAGGCCAGCCTGGGCTACACAGTGAGTTTGAGGTCAGCCTGAACTACACAGACAGACCTTGTATCAAAAAAAAGTATGCACTATAGTTAATTTTAGAAAATTTCACCACCCCCAAAATAAATCCTGTATCCATTAACACTTCCTATTTCTCGATTACTTCAAACCCTAGCCACCACTAATCTATTTTCAGTCTCTATGAATTTACCTACTTTGGACATTTTTTAATATAAAAATTTCCATATAATATGTGGCCTTTATGTCTTGCTTCCTTCACTTAGCATAATGTTTTCAAGGTTCATCCATACTGTAGCATGTATATGTACTTCATTCCTTTTTACAGCCAAATAATATTCTAGTGCATGGATATACCAGATTGTGAAACATTGCTTTTTTAATCAGTAAGAAACTTACGCAGTACATGGCTTGCAGCCTGGAGTGTTTTCACTAGTCTCCTGACAGCAGAGCCAGATTCCGTTTAGATATGCAGAAGGATGGAAAGAACTAAGCCTGTTTTGATTGCATCGGCTCACCCTGCAGAGTACGTCTATCCATTCATTAGCTTCCACACAATTATTTGCCTGGACGTAGAGTGGTTTCTCTGTATGTATTACTTGGAACATCTTCACAGGTAATTAAGATAAACACAGTTAATGAGAAAGTCTCAAAAACCAAAACACAATACACAAAACAGACAAAGTATGTAACAGAGACCTAGCTTGCTTGGCTAGATAACCTCTGCTAATGTATCCTATGAATGATTACTTTTCAAGTAAGTTATTTCCAAAGACAACTGAAGTTACATGGTATTAAGCAGTACAACAGAGTATTATTTTCAGAAGTCACACATGTCCAGAAGGAATGACCTATCATATCAGTAAGAATAAAAGGGAGGAATTTCAAATGAGTAAAGGCAAAGCAGTGGGAAAATCCTGAGGAGCAAGGACATAATCTTGGCTGGCTTGAGCGTATCTTAGGTACTGAGTGGTAGCAGCAGACAAAGCTGAACAAATAGGTTGGGACTACATTACTTTGACTTCAATGTCACAGAGAGAAGTTTGATGGTAGGGAAGGTATTTTCAACTTAAATTGAGAAAAGTATTCTTAATAAACTGGACAGACTTTGAGGTATCAACATTAATGGATAATTTTAAAACAATTTGAACTAGTAATTTATAATATTAGTAATTATGGTAAACACTAACAAGTTAAAAATGTTCAACTAAGTTTTACATGTATATAGTTTAAAATACTTTAAATATGTATTTATACGACTTACATTTTTCTTGTTGAAAGAACTCTCTTCTAGTTTTTCCACAGCAAGAATGTTTTTTACTGGAATTGTATAAATTGCATCTTTGCCTAAATAAAAAAAGACAAAATGAAAATAATTTCATGAGAGTCACAAAGGTAAGAGGTTAATTCCGGAGGGTTTAAGCTCTTCCTCTTGATGGCAGGAGTACATATAACCTACAGTAATCTTTCAGGTGAAATGTGTGTATATATTTTTGTATTGTGAGAACAGATGAATTTTGATTGTTTTCTACAGTGACTTCTTCACTTTTTTCAACATAAAACATTTTAAAAGAAAAATGTGGGAATAAATTTATTTTTATTTTATTTTTTTATTTTTTAACCAAGAACATGTACTGGTACATTGTCCATATATTGATCACATTTAACATGTTTGTTTTGTACCTGTACATGGTGTCTCTTAGTTCTCCCCCCTCTACCCTCCCCTCCCTTGTTCCCTCCATCCCTATTTACAGCAGGTTTATTTACAATTCGTGGGAATAAATTTTATCTCTATATAGAAAATATAAATGCTACTGATTTTGTAATATTAATTATATGAAAACTGAAACAACTAAAATACCTATCAATAAAAATCCACTCAAATAGAGGCGGAAACATGGAATTTTCTCTCTTGGGAGTTATTACATACACAGAGACTATGACCGTGTAAGTAGATTTTTTTCTATTTTTCTGATCTATTAATTAAAGAATTAACCTTCAAAACAATGTTTTTAAACTAAAAAACAGTTTATGACTATCACATAGTGGCTGGCCAGAAAACTAAAGCTACAAAACTTACAGTAAGAGAGGCAGGGGAAAAATTCAAAATTGTTATCTGGTAGAGGAAATCCTTAACCTAATTTAAGGGTTTGGGTATTAGGCAGCGAAATTTGAGTTAAAGCAGCTCTACAAAAATAAGGCACCAGAATAAGTTGTATCTCATATAGTTACAGAAACTAGAGGCTCAAATATACTTGTGATTTCTGGTCACTTTGAAATACTATTCTTAGAACATTAAAGCTTTGCTTTTATTTCTCCCTCAAGCTTTGCTTCAATGACATACAAATTGAATTGCTGGAGTTTACGAACTTTACATTTTACATTATTCAACAGATTGATGTATAGTTTTTTTGGCAAAGAAAATTATTTGGCTAGTAAAGGGTTGTTTTATCTTGAATAGAGAGGCTGATATACAATACATGCTAAGCCAGTTTCCTGGGATGAAATCTACAATTTAAATAACTGAAGCAGATATGATACAAATATTATAAAAAGATACATATTGAATACCTACTATATACCAGGCACTGTTCTAACCACTTACAATAAAGTGGTAAACAGAACATATAAGATCCCTAAAGGGATTTTCATTTAGGTCTGGAAATACTGATAGAAGACAAATATTAACTAAAGGTGAACACTACAATGAAAATAAACCGAAGTGATGTGACAGAAATAACTGAGAAGTTACATTAAATTAGGTGGTTACAGAAAACTTTTCTGAGAAAATGACATTTACATTTAATAAATACTAAAAAATAGATATAAATCATAAGTGCATAGGAAACTAAGAAAAGACTACTAGCAGGCTCTTGGAGGCAGACAAGATAACATTTTAAGGATAAAAGGTGAGGCAGGGAGGGAGTAACTGAAGGAAGCTACAGCCCAAGCTGCATGTAGGACAAGACATCTACAAAAACAGGAGTGCTTGGAGGAGAGTTTCAAGCCAGGGTCAGTGGACAAAGATAGCTGGAGTTTGAGCAACTCAGACATCTAACAGGATGATTGACAGGTAAGGTGCATCTGGAACAGTGGGGCCACGTATCCACATTCTAGGGCAGGAGGGAGGCACAGTGGGCTGCAGAATAGTACACTGTCACAAGGAGTTGGTGACCCTCAGGAGACAAGCGCCAGTACTCCTTCCCCTCAGCAGCTTGTCCTGTCCAACCCTTACGACCACTGGCACTAAGTTACTAAACACTCAACTAGGTGAATGTTTGGTAAAGGACAAAAATGAGCAAATTGCCAAGACAATCACAAACAGATAAGGAGAAGCAGCACTTTGAAGGAGACATACACATGCAACAAACAGAATAACATCTGTGAAATCAGGAGTATAACAAAATGAAGACAGAAGAGAGATATGTCTTTGAGTACCAATCTACATAGGACATCACAAATATTCTAGCAGAGAATTTTTGAAATTTACAGGTACATTCTATCTTTAGATTTGCTGAATATACAAGGCATGCACGTAACATAAAATTGCTGTTTTTATTCATTTCTGGACAAACTGTAACACTGAATCTGTACAGAAAGCATGTATGTCCCAGGTATATATGCGGTCATGTCACCATCAGGGTTACTTTCATAATATTACCTGGAATAAACTGCAATGTGTATTAGTAAAATGGAAGATTTTTACTGAGAATTCTCCAAAAATACAGTGCAAAAGTGCACACATGTGCATGTACACACACACACACACACTCTAACAATGACAAAGTAAAAGAGAAAAGTTAAGGGTTATAGTAGATACATTTAGAAGCTTCAATATTTGACTAACAAGAATTCAAGAAACAGTCCGCTGGGCATAGTGATGCATCCCTGGAATCCCAGCTCTTGGGAGGCTGAGGCAGGAGGAGTGCCAAGAGTTTGAAGCCAGCCTGGGGTACATACTGAGTTCAAGACAGCTTGGGCTACATAATGAGTTCAAGGCCAATATGATCTACATAGTGAGGACTTTAAAAAAAAATACTAAAAAACCAACAAACAAAAAAACAAAACCCAACAACACCCCCGCCCCCAACAAGAACCAAAAAAACCCTACAGATAAAAATGTCGCCAAGGAAAAGGTAGAAAACTCTTCAGATGAAAAGGATGCATCGAGTGCTGAGCAGACTAGAAGATGACAAATACCTAAATTTTGGGCAGTAAAACAGGAGAATTAAAGGCCAAAGAAAGTACTCCAAGAGTTTCTAGAAAGAAATAAAAGGCTGAGAATTAGATTAATATCAAAACTCTCATCAGTAAAAAAAATGGAAGCTAGTAAACAGTTATGTAGTATCTTCAAAATTCTGAGGGAAAATAATTTTAAACCCAGTTTAACTATCATTTGAAAGTAAGGATAAAATAAGGACATTCTGTATGTGCAGGCGTTCAGAGATTATTCAGCCAAAAAGCCTGTCTAATCAAATTCCCTGAGGAAGTACTCCTGCAAAATAACACTGAATCCAGGAAAAAGACAGCTGTGTTATATAAGGAAAAGTAATCAGGAAAGTGATAGGTAAGGACAGAAAATCATTAAAGCATTATGTAAAAGGTAAAAGAAACAAAGACACAATATTAACATTTTAGAGGGTTTCATTAAGGAGATACTATGAAAAGAATGACTGAAAGCATGTTAATATTTTCACTCAACTTGAATGGCAATTTGGATTAATGATTTGGATTAACTGTAGACATTAAGATAAACATGTAAGTTTAACAATGTTAACAATTCAAAAGGGGAAATACAATGTCCAAATTCCCTCATGGGGTGGGGTGGGAGAAGCATACATGTGTGCCTAAGCATGTTTAATTATTCCAATAAATTGAAAAGCCCAGTAAGCAGAAAACCTCAAAGTAGTAACCACAACCACCACAGTAAATATAAGTGCGTTAAATTCTATTAAATGACTATAATCCAGTTTTGGTTAAAAATATCATTACTTCCTCAAAAAGTTGAACAGATTTACCATATAACATGCTGATCTCACTTCTACGTATATATCAAAGAGAACTGAGGACTTCTGTCCACACAAAAACTTGTAAATGAAAGTTCACAGCAGCATTATTTATAATAGCCCAAAACTGGAAACAATCTAAGTATCCATCAACTGGTAAGCAGATAAACAAAATGTGGTATATGTCCATTCACTAGAATATTATTCAACCATAAAAAGAATAAAGTACTGATTGATGTGACTTTATGTTTAAAACATTATGCTAAGTGAACGAAGCTAGTCATACAAGGCTTTGCACTGTATGATTCCATTTAGATGACATATCCAGAACAGGCAAATCCAGAGAGAGATGGAAAGTGTCTCAGTGGTTGCCAGGGGCTGAGAGAAGAAAGGAATAAGGAATGACTGTTAATAAGTACAGGGCTTCTTTCTGGGTTGATAACAATGTTCTGAAATTAGTGGTCACTGCACAATTTTGTGAATATAGTCATTGCTCAGTAAGCATGAGAGATTGGTTCTGGCACCTTCTGCAGACATCAAAATCCTTGGATACTCAAATTCCTTATATAAAATGGTAGAGAATTTGCATACAACTGCCATACATTCTACCATATTCTTTCTCTTTTTCTTTCTCGGTCTTCCTTTCTTTCTTCCCTTCTTTTCTTTTCTTCCCCCCCCCCCCACCTCTTTTTGCTTCCATTCTTTCTCTGCTGGGGATCGAACTCAGACTCTTGAACTTGCTATCCCCAATCCCCCTACTGTACACGTTAAAACATCTCTATATTAATAAATAACACTTACTACAATGTAAAAATGTTACCTAAATAATCATATTGTTTAGGGAATAATGAAAAGGAAAAAAGAGTCTATACATGTTCAGTATAGATGCAATCATTATGGGCCTAACTACATTTTTGATCTGTGGTTGTTAAATCTTTGTATGTTGAACCGAGGTATTCAGAGGGCCAACTATATGATGAAAACCAATACAAGTTTAAAAGAGTGAATTTTATGATATGTCAATTACATCTCAATTAAGAAAAATCATTACTACCACAACAAATATAGAAGTCCAGCTATATGTACTGACTTCGAGGGACACAACTACAATAGAAAACAACCAATGGCAGGCAATAGTCTCAGACATGTTCACTCAAGAAAAGCTGCACAGGATAGTAAGAACTGTGAGCTTATGGTTTCTTGACTGGGGGTATTCCTATCTTCCCCAGCTGAGACAGTGAAAACTTACATCTTTACTGGCTGGAAGTTACAGATTCAGTTTAAGGATGAAATGTGGAAGTAAGAGAGCGATGAAAGGCTGAGCTGATAAACTCCAGATACGTGGCTGACTGCTAAAGTATACGTGTATGTGGAACACCTCAGAGAATCTAGCAAAAATTGGAAACATGGGAAGACCTGTGAATTGCTGTGACTCTGCATGTATTCTCTAGTCCACACACAGCTCAGGCTGACAAAAGGTGGGAGCCTTTGGGGTATCTGAACTCTCTGCTCAAATCATTTTTTGATCACTAGGTAAGTTCAGGTGAGAGCCCTAAGGAGCTAACTAGACTTAAGGGAAAAAAAAAATCTAGCAAGCATATCAGTATTAGTAGAGGAAGAGACTTTGCAGTTTCAGTATGGGGAAGCTTTCAAAATCACAAACAAAATCCAGGCCCATTAGAATTTATTATCTATAATATCCAATTTTTACCATTAAAAAAATGACTTTAAAAAAACCAGAAAAATGTGACTTGCAACTTGGGAAAGCAGCCAACTGAAACTGATTCTGAGTAGGCTTTTAGGTTGAATACAGCAGAGAAAGACTTCAAAGTAGCTACTATAAATGCGTTCAAACAAATCAAGGAAAATGTCACAATAATGACTGAACAACTATGGGATCTTAAGAAAAAAATGAAAACTACATTTAAGACTTCTAGAGCTGAAAAGTACAATAAATAAAATGAAAAATTCACATGAACTGAAGAGTAGATTTAAGATTATAAAAGAACCAGTGAATTTAAATAGACATAATTTGAAGCCCAAAGAGAAAAAAGAAAGAAGAAAAATGAACTAAGTTTCAGGAAAATTTGTGAGATAGTATCAAGCAAATCAGCGTAAATTGGAGTATTAAAAAGAGAAAAGTGGTGAAAAGTATTAACTTCCAGTTCAAAAACAAACAGAAACCCTCAACTATTTGAAAAATTATAACCACCAAATAATACATTTATGTTCATGTTAACAACCAACAATAACAACGACAACAAAAAGAAAAAAAGGAAAAAAAGGGAAGGAGGGAGAAAGAAGAAAAAGGAACGATAACATGAAGAATGGAGAAAATACAAGGAAGTTCTTATTTTTAACCACTGAACAGTTTACCCCGAGTGTCACTCATGCAGTGTGTTTGTTTACATACTATCATTTAAACCAGTCAACTCTTGGTTTGAATACATTTGAAAAAATTGTCGTTTTTATATTTCCTGTTATATTATCTTACAAAAATTAATGAAAAAATGTAACTGTAGGTCATCCTGTACTTAAATCATTGGATTGGTAAATGATTAATAAAGTCTAACTACTTTTTCTAAGAAAAAATGTTCAATACTTTCTATGTCCTAAGAAACCCTTGTGTATTCCATTGTTGCAAAGATATTCTTCCACATTTTCACTGTGTCTGATTCTCTTATCTTGAATTAAATTTTATGTGTAGTGTGAGGTGGGGTGAGTTAATTTTCTTTCTGTGTTTATCCAATACCATTTGATGAAAGGCCTTTTCTTTCCCTATTGAATTGTATCGATACCTTTGTAAAAACTAAACTGATCATATGTGTGTCTCTTTCTGGACTGTCTATCCAAAGGTCTCCCTCTTACATTAAAACTACTGTTTTGATTATTGCAGCTTCATAGTAAGTCTTAAAATGAGGCCCCAAACTTTACTTTTTCAACATTGCTTTTGTCATGTTAAGCCCTTTTATCTTCCCATATAAGTTTCAGAATCGACTTGTCCGTATTTACAAAAAAACTGGCTTGGATTTGGAGTAGGAGTATGTTTAAATTGAGACGAATTTGGCAGAAGTGACTTAAGAAAGAAATACCTAATTTTCACTCCAAAGTTATAATTTTGTAACAGCTACTTTTCAGAGAAGTTGAGAGAAAATATTCTTACATTTATTACATATTCACCATTTCTTCAGCTATTATTTCCTGAAGACCTAAGTATTATTACCCTTCAGCTTGAAGAATATCTTGTAGCATTTCCCATCGTAAGGCCTATATACAAGAACGTCTCTCAGATTTTATTTAACTAAAGGATATTTTCATATTTGAGAAAAATTTTCTCTAGAATAACTCCAGATTGAAAACTTGTTTCCCTTCAGTCCTTTAAAGATGTCATTTTACTTTTTTTGGGGGAAGGGCTTTGGTTGCTTTGTAGGAGAAATTAGTTGTCAACTGTACTGTTGCTCACCTGTATGTACCTTATACTTTGTTCTCTGCTTGCAAGATTTTCTCTTTGGTTTGATAATTATAGATCTAAGTGTAGTTTCTTTTGCATTCACATTCATCATACTTACAGTTCACTGAGCTTTTTGAATCTCTAAAATAGTGGTCTTTTCCCATAAAATTTAGAAAATTTTAGGTCATTATTTCTTTGAAACTTCTGTTTCTATCCCATTCTTCCTCTACTGTCCTGGGATGTTGACCATACCTAATAACTGCTCCAAATTTATTCCCCGAATCTTTTCTCTTTGTCTTCCTAGACTGATGTGTTTTCAAACTCAACGAACCTTTCTTCAGGCATCTCCAATTTGTTAACTTCATCCAGTGAATTCTTCATTTAGGCATTAAACTTTTCAATTTTAGATCCTTTTTATGTTTTGTTTTTTCTACAAAGACTCCTCATTTCTTTGCTCATTGAGACTACCTTTTTCATGAAGTCCTTGAAGTATTTAGAATAGTTTTAAAGTTCATGCTTTCCAATTACAACATGTAGATCATCTAGGATCTACTTTCACTGATTATTTTTCCTTTTGACTATGTATTATAGCTCCTTGTTTCTTCTCAGGTTGTTAATGTTTCACTGTATACTGTATATTATGGATGAAACACTTTAGAGGCCACACAGTTATTTTCCTTTGAACAGTTGTATCATTAACTGATCACCTTCAGGCTTGGATTTATATTTTCTTCATACTATACTTTGTTATTCTTTTTGATTTATTTATTTTTTTGGTGCTGGGGATCGAACTCAGGACCTTGTGCTTGAGAGGCAAGCACTCTAACCACTGAGCTAAATCCCCAGCCCCTGTTACTCTTTTTTAATGAATTAATTATCTATTAATTTATTTAAGTTTTTTTAACAAGTTTTGAAATGTTTTTAATTCTATGGCAGTCTTTTTCAGATTTTAGAGGAAATTCTAGAGCACTGAGAAAGACAAGATGGTGGAGCAGAAGCAGGCAGCAGATCACATCCTCTCTGGGACCTGGAATCGAGACAGCTGGAAAATAGCTGCTCAGTGAGGAGAGAGAAAAGACCTCTGGGAATCAAGTAAGAGCTGTAAGGAAACCTAAAAATCATGGAGAAATAGGCAATGTAGAGAAAAGAGTGAAGCAATGTGCTATGTCAACCCAGGCTGCTAGTAGGTGAACGGCACCCATCTCCACAAGTACAAGGTAAGCCCAGAGTGCTACAGGTCCAGTGATACACAATGGATTGGCAGTTATGGCTGAAGGAAAAAACTCATGGTTACTGTAAGCTGTAAATCCAGTGTGGGGTAAGATTTATGATGAAAGTGACTTCTCTCTCACAGTAGGCTAGCATTAGAGAAGAAATCTACTGCAGTACCGGCCTATCTTGGAGTGGTATAAACAGGAGCCATTTTTTTCCCCATTGTGATAAAAGCTGTGAAGAAACTAAGTATTGAAGGATCATACCTGAATATAGTAAAAGCTATATATGACAAACCCAGAGCCAATTATCATTCTGTTTTTGTTTGTTTTGTGTGCTGCTGGGAATTGAACTGCAGGGCCTTGCACATGTAACACAATTGCTCTACCACTAAGCTACATTCCCAGTCTTGCCAGTACCATTCTGAATGGGGAAAACCTGGAAGCATTTCCTCTAAAATCATGAACAACACAAGGATTCATTGTCACTACTCCTACTCAGAAACCACTTGAAATTTTGGCTAGAGCTATTAGGCAAGAGAAAGAAACAAAAGGATACAAATAGGAAACAAAGAAGTCAAATTGTTGTTATTTGCAGATGATATGATCCTAAAGACTCTACCAAAAGACTTTTAGAGTAGACAAATTCAGGAAAGTAGCAGGATGTAAAATCAACCTAAAAAATCAATAGCTATTTAAATACAACAATAAACTAGCTGAGAAAGAAATCAGGAAAACAACTGCATTCCCAATAGCTTCAAAAAAACAAAAGCAAAGAAACAAAAATGAAGACCTAGGGGTCAACCTAACCAAGAAGGTGAAAGACCTCCATAATGAAAATTACAAAAGACTGAAGAAAGAAACTGAAGAAGACACCAGAAGATGGAACGTGCTCTCACGCTCATGGTTCAGCAGAATTAGTATTGTTTAAAAAGGTTATATTATCAATGAGATCTACAGATGCAATGCAATCTCCCTGAAAATTCTAATGGCATTCTTCACAGAACTAGAAAAAATAATCCTAAAATTTATAAAAAACAAAAGACCCACAATAACCAGAGCAATCTCTAGTAAAAAAGAACAAGGCTGAAAGCATCACAATATCTAATTTTTAATTATATTACAAAGTCATAGTAATAGACCAATGGAATAAAATAGAGGAAACAGAAGCAAGCTCACACAACTACAACCATTAATTCTTGACAAAGGTGCCAAAAACAAACATTGGAGGAAAGACAGTCTCTTTAACAAATGGTGTGGGGGAGGGGAGACCAGGTGGGATTTTGGGTAGCTGGGATGGCACTGGTGGTAGGGAAGAAGGGAAAAGGAACTAACAGAAAGACAGGGCTCTCCAGGCTCCCAAGTGTAAACCCTGATGAGCCTGCAGCACTTTCCTTATATAATCAGGCTCCACTGTGGGCACTGCTGCTTGCCTGAAGCCTGAGAGGATTATGAAAATGTGGCAGGAGAAGTGGGGTCAGGGGACACAGTATGAGGAAATCAGGGGTGAAGAACAGGCACATGAAGCTAGGCTAGGAGGAGGTTTAGGGACATCCCTCCTGGTGTAACTGTGAGCCCGTGGCCAATGATGTCCTGAGCACTGTGCGATCTGAGTTCTGGGAACCATGTGATGGAGCATGTTCTAAGAAAAGACTGAGGTTGGACAAACAAAGAAACACATACAACAACCAAAAACCCCAAACCAAACCAAACCAACGGTACTGGGAAACTCGATATCCTTATGTAGAAGACTGAACTGAACTGAAACCAGATCCCTATCTCTCACCCTACACAAAAATCAATTTAAAATGGATCGGAGACCAAGGTGTTAACACCTGAAATCTTGGAACTTCTAGAAGAAACATGGGGGAAACAATTGAAACCAAAGGCATAGGCAAAGACTTCCTGAATAGGCTTCAACAATATAGGAAATAATAGCAAGAATCAAAAAAATAGGATTGTATTAAATGAAAAAGTTTCAGCGCAGCAAGGGAAACAATGACCAGAGTGAAGAGAGAGCCTGCAGAATGAGAAAAAAAAATCTTTGCCAGGTACTCTTTTGAAAAAGGATTAATAGCTAGAATATACAAAGACTAAAAAATTAACACCAAAAATATCAAATAGCTCAGTCAATAAACGGACAAATGAATCAAGCAGATACTTCTAAATAAAGAAGTACAAATGACCAATAAGTATATGAACAAATGTTCAACATCTTTAGCCATTAAGGAAATGCAAATCAAAACTACTTGATTTTATCTTGGTCAGACCGGCTACCATCAATACAAAAAGCAACAGATGCTGATGAGGCTGCAGGGAAAAAAGAACCCTTCTACACTACTGGGTAGGAATGTAAACTAAAGCAGCCATGATGGAAATCAATATGGAGGTTCCTCAAAAAACTGAAAATATTACTATCATATGATCCAGCTATAACATTTCTTGCTATATGCCCAAAAGAATTAGCATACTATAGGGATATAGTATCTATGGTTATGGTAGAAGAATTCACATTAGCCAAGCTATGGATCCAGCTTAGGTGTCCATGAAGAAATGAATAAAGAAAATGTGGTATGTATGTACAATGGAGTATTATCTAGCCATGAAGAAGAATGAAATTATGTCATTTGCAGGAAAATGGGAAATGGGAGATCACCATGTTAAGCAAAATAAGCCAGACTCAGAAATACAAGTATTGCATATTTTCCTTAATATGTGGAATCTAAAGAAGAGGATGTGAAAGTAGAAGGGAGATTATTATCAGACAACAGGTGCAGGGTAAATGGGGGGATGAATATGACCAAATTATTTGTATGTATGAAAATACCACATTGAACCCTGTATTTTTAAAGTTAACAGGCACTAATAAAAACATGTATTTTAAAGTTGTGGAATGTTTACCAAGCGTCTCTGAATAAAATTCTAAATTATCCCTCTCCTGAGGAGGGCAGAAGCTGAAATCCTTGCTCATCTTTTTAAATCTTTCAGTTATTGCTTTTCATTAGCCTCTTGTGGAGTTTTTCCTTGGATTTCAAAGGAGTTCATATGTATACTGAATAACTTTTCCTTTTGTCTCCTCGATTTCCAGCCTGTCTGGTAGCCCTGAACTCCATCCTTTGATACCTCAATCCAATACAACCCCAGATCTCTGCTTGAATTTGGCCATGTCACACTGCACAAGTTGGAAGTGCTTTAGGGGGCTGGGGGTGAGGCAGGTAAATATAAATCTTAGCCAGCATGATTCCTTTCTTTCAAGTGTAGAATTCTTCAGTGAGTTGTTCTATATATTGTGGCCAAAATTTACAATTATTAACTATGAGAAGTGTAGTACAAAATCCATCAGAATTTGTCATATATCTATTTTTAAAAAGGCCAACTTCATCCCTCCAGTTACTCATGTCCAGTCCTTGAAGTTATCCTTGATTTGTCTCTTTCTCTCACTCTTCGTATCTAATCCTTTAGCAAATTCTCTGAGCACCACCTTTAAAATAGATCCAGAATGTGATTCACTTTTACAACTTCCACTACTACCAACTGGTCCAAGCCATTATCTTCTCTCCTGTGGATTATTATAATCTTTCCTTCCTTCCTTTCTTCTTTGCCTCCCTTCTTCCCTTCCTTTGGCTGTCTATCACTACCAAACTATAAGCTCCATTAAGGCATAAATTTTGTTCACTACTGTTTTTTCCTGCACCTAGAACAGTGTGTGGCACAGGGTAAATCCTCAACAAAATATACACTGAATTGAAAATATATGTTCAATGATGTATTTTGTTCTTCAGCCATCAAAGAAACACGTACAGCAGAGTTCTGTGTCTGAAAGCATGGGCAGGTGAAAACCAAGTTGTTATGGTTTATATCTAGATGGCTCCCCAAAGCCTCATGTGCTCACAGGTGGGGGTTCTGGAAAGTAACTGGCCATGCATATGATACTGGATCAGTCCACTGATTGGTTTAGCATAGTTTTGGGTGTAGATGAACTTACTGGAGACAGAAGACCCAGACTGTGTATGGGTGGCACCAACCAAAAGGGTAGTAGGCTGGATGGAATAAAAAGGGAAAGAAGAAGGAAGACTCACTGCCTCCTCCCTGCCATGCCATGGACTGTTTCTCCTCTGCCATGCTGCCCTGCCTTGAAGCCAATCCACTATGAACTGAAACCTCTACAAACTGAGATAAAACAAACTTGTCCTGCTTTAACTTGTGAGTGGCAGGTATTTTGTCCCACAATGAGAAAGTAACTAAGCTTCAAGTCAATCTAAATGTATCGATCATTTACATTTATGGAAGTTTCTTTACACTGTTCATAGGCTATATGAGCTAGGACATTTGATATCACAAAAAAGTTGTGTGCATATGTGTAACAGGTTGCTCCAAAGAAGATCTGATCAAATTTTACAGAATGTAATTTCAAAGATGAATTTGTTAGTAAATTATTATTACTATGTTTGATGAAAATTTTAGAAGCCTAGAGGAGTGGTTTTTAAAGTAATTCAGATGACAGCAGATCTGGAAGACCTAGTGTTCTTTGAAGAATATTTACTAAATGCTCTATCTTTATGCCACCAGTAACAATATGGTTCTTACAACTGAGGATCTTTAAGGTGAGAAGAAGTGATAGATGCAAGTAATCTATCTGTTTAGCCATACAGTGTGCCAGATGTTACTGTTAAGGGAGCTTAAAAAAATACATTAAGGAAATGGCTAAACCGAGGTGGCCAGAGGCTTTGACTTCTATAAAGAGCTAACACCTGATCTAAGGCTTAAAGGACATCAGATTACATAAATGAAGGAGGAAAGAGATTTTTAGATACAGTATATGAAGAAGCATGAATGTAAAAGGGCACAAGTTAAAGGAACTACAACAGCTAGTTTGGTGAAGTAACATTGGAGAATGCAAAAGATGAGGTTGGATGAAATGAAAAAAGGTTGAAACATTAATAACTCAGTTAATTCCAGCATACACCTAGGAGAACTTCTCCTTGTTGAAGATGATTATACAACAGAAAATATAAAATCATAACTATAATCATCATACAGAGCTATAAAAAGGTATCAAGATAATCATGCCTGATAATCAACGGTGTGACACTCATTTGCCACACATTAATTGTATTGAAAGTCAGCTGCTTAACACTGCCTGATAGAAATTGCCTAAGTAGATATTACAAAATTTAATAATTTGGAGAAAAATCCTTAAAACTGAAAAAAATTCTATTAATTCCTCTTACCAGCAAATTGGGAAGAAACCATACTATTTGATCCTAAGAGGAAGAAATAACTTGAAACTTGATTCAGAATACTACTGCATAGCAACAGGATTGAATGAAAGACTCAATGGTTAAGAGCTATGTTACAGAAAATTTGGGAGGCATTCTTTTAGACCCCACCAAGATCACTCAGCAAATGTAGCAAAAAATTACTTAACAGGCAATTTTGGCTATCTAGAAAACAACAAGGAAATGGGAAGTAAAACATCTGCTCAACAACCAGGAAGACAAAGCCCAGGACTTTATTCACAGGCAAAAGTCCTGATAGCTTCACTCAGTCTTTTAATGTTACTCAAATCTTAACAAATAGCATCTGCACCTTCATTCACAGTATATTAGCAGTAAAAACTGGAGGTTGATAACGTGGACAATAGTAAGATGCTATATAATGGTTTGCTGACAACACAAGAAATTTAAGGTCACAGCCTGATCATAAAGAACAGAGAAAAATTATATAAAGCAAGAACATAAGAAGCACAGCAGTGCAAACATTTAGCTGGGGAGTAAAGGCATTTAGCTGGAATAAACAGTTGCATACACTAAGCATCTCTAAATCATAGTACTGTACAATAATATCAATGACAGCCCCAAGTCAACTAGAAAGATGTTAACTTACGGTCAATGAATTCTTTTTTAGAAGACAGGAAAGCATGTAATACATTTTTGAAAAGTCCATCAAAATAGTTAAAACAAAAGACATGGATGCTTAAAACAATAGGCATTGGTGAATAACCTCAAAATCTCATACCTCTAATTTCTTCAACATGAAAACAATGTAGCTTCAATGTGTCTATTTTATACTTACCTAGCCTAATTCTACAGAATTTCATCCTCTTAAAACTACTACACAGAGGTTTAGACTTGAGAATTGGGTGGATTTAGGGACTATGGACTTATGGATATGAACTTCGTAAAATTATACAGAAAATTTTGTGTTTATGTTTGTATACAGTTTTCTAGAAGAAAGAGTCCACAGGTATCATCTAATTCTCAGAGATTATAAACCAAAAAAAAGACTTTAGAATATCATTTTAGATTAGCAAATATTTTCGGTGAGAATAAAATAACTTTTATTCATACAGAATGACTACCTTATCTAAAATTTTGTTTAAAGGAACATATAGTTATGTGTACATAGTAAGCACCTACACTATCCATGGGTGGGAACATTCATGTAAAATTCAATATAAACCATAGTTTCTAATACAGTCAGATACATTTGAGCTTAAAAATGTCTAGACAAGAAAGTTTACAATCTGCTGATCATTAGTTATTTAAATATTTACCTGCTATAAGAAATCATTTGGGTGCTTAAAAGTATATTGTTTTGTTTCTTATTGGACATAGGCAGATATTTTGGCTAAGCTGTTCCTAAAGAATTATGAAACCAAAAATCTGTCTTAGCCAATACAGCAGTGTATGCCTCTAGACCCTGCTACATGAGAGGTTGAGGCAGGAGGATCCCTGGAGCCTGCAGGTGTTGTTGCTAGCCTGGGCAACATAGTGATAACCTCATCTCTTAAAAAAAATTCTTTTCTTTCTTATCATTCTACAATTTGAGAATAGTGTCCTACTTAACTGTTGTCTTGAAAGGAACTTATGTCTGATATTTATCTATCACTTCAGAATTTATAGCAGAAGCTGTCTTAACAGATTTTTACCTAACAGATTTAATGGGTTAACTAAGACCCGTCATTTCCTCTTAAAACCTACGATGCTCATGGATGCTGAATATTTGTGGCTACTATGCTACTCCCGATTATGCCAGCACCTCACTGTTTTTCCATGGGCTAGGCTGTTTTAGCTTACAAAGTCTACAGTTTGTTGTCAAAACTATTTATGCCAGTTTTCTATGGTGTGATTATAATTTACCTAAACAGTATGTAAAGAGACAAAATAAATGCCTTCTACCAAGAAGTTTATTATTTATTTATTTATTATTTAAAATTTTAATGGTACATTTCAGATGTACATAGTGATAACATTTATCATAGGGAATTTGTACCTGTACATGATGTATCTTGTTGCTTCTTTTCAAGATGTTTATTATTAAAAAAATCAGGCAAAGGCTTTAAAAAACATTAGACACACAAGCTCAACCACCACATGGTTTCTCTTATACAAGAAACACAATGAATAGTATATATACATACAAATAAAGAACAAAATAGAAGAGAGATAAATACGAAGTACGGAGAAGATCAAATACTTCCCCAAATTACAATTCCATTGTTTTAAAAATATTTCAATATATATGCTAATTAGTTTCATTTATATTATTAGTTTATCTTAGTTCACTGAAAAGAAAGATTTATGTTACTGTTTTTTTTTTGTATGAATCTTTCTAGTTTATATCTTGTACTTTAAGTAACTACTTTGAAGGTAATGATACACAGTGTAAGAACTATTGTTATTTTCTTATTATTTGATTATGAAATTTTGTTCTTTTTTTTCATAAAATACAAAAAAGAACACCTATACCCATACAAAGTTGATTTATGTAGGAATAAGACAGCTATAAAAGATCAGAGTAGCTACCCTAAAAATCTAAAAGGATTCTGTACTTGGATTACTCTTCAATTACCTAAGTTCTAGATTCATTTTGGAGAAATCACCCTAAAAACTGATGCATTATATTACACAAAAAAGACAAAGAGAAAATCCAATCTATATTCCTCTATATTCCAAGAAAAGATCCTGGTTCTTTATTAAAAAATTAGTAAACAACAGGCTCTGGGTTTGATCTCCAACACCACAAACAAAATAAAACAAAAAACCTCAAATACACAAGTATTTAGGATTTATATGCATCCTTTCGTCTATATTTTAATTCTTGCTTTACTCACCTTTTTGGTTAAATGAACATTTCTGGATTCTGTTCATGTGGATAAATAGGATTCTACTATCTGTGATATTAAATTATGCCTGCTAAAGTAAAAGAAGCTAAAGGCCTTCTATAGATAATGCTTTATTCCCAAAGGAATAAACTGTAAAAAAGATTTTGTGCACTATTTTACTCCACTGAAGGACAAACTTTGCCTTGCTGCAGCTCTTAAATCAGATACCTGGCTATCTTACCCAGACAGCCCATTTGCAACATGAGAGTCTTTTCCAGAGACAAACTATTGAATCTTCCATCTTGGGATAGCTTGGTCAATAACCTACAATGAATCTGACAGTTGTACAGGGATCATAATCTATGGTAGTACTGTGGTAAATTTTAGCTGAAATTGTCCGATAATGCACAGAAACATTCTCATTTATTGATACTGAATCTTACTAAACTGGCTCTGAGAATTAAAGGACTTCCAACTTTGAAGGGGCTTGGAAACTGTTCATTACAGATTGACTATAACAGCAGGGATTTAGAGGAAGTAGATCACCTTGAATTAAATGTCATTTTCAGAAATACAAGAAATTCAATGTGTGAGGAAAAGGTAATTTACATAGTGTCACTTGTCAAATATAAACTGTTAATACTGTGAAAGGATTCACTAGAGTCACATTAAGAAGCAAAAGATTAAGAAATCTTCACTGAGAACCCAGGAAAAAACCCCTCAATAAAGCATGAGCACAACTACCTGGCTGTTTGTGGTAGGTGAGCTCTCTGCTTGTTAGGCAGAACCATCGTTTCTTGAAATTCTTTTTTCCAATCCGCGTTCTTCCCTGAGCTCTTTTAAACATCTCACTGCCAAAACAATGGAGGTAAATATTTAACTACAAAGATTAAAAACAGTTCATTAAAAACCAAGAATTGTCTTTTAATTTTAAATGACATACATAAATTATGCAAGACTATATTAAATTTATAAAAATGTTTTTGCCATCTGTGACTCTTGTATTTATTATGGCCACACTAAGGGAATAAAGTCTTCAATTAATACTTTAAATTATGTTATATAGAATAAAAAAGGGCCATGTAAGTGATTTCCTCCTTGAATTTCCAATAATAGCCATTGTAAAACTGAATGATGCTGTAAACTTTTTCAAAGTATTCTAATACTTATTTCACTACAAATGTAAAACTTTGAGACTGTATAGACAGGGGTTTCATGCCCATCTAATACGGTTTGTGAGGTAGTAAGGTGACTTACTCGACTAATGTGACCCAGGCAGTTTAGCACAGAGCAAAAAACTCAGGTTTCCTCACTCTCAGAGCCATGCTCTCTGTACTTAACTAATGTCTGTACTAAAACATGACTTTCATATCTAATTTCATTAAATTACCCTTCTTTCAGGTGCACAGGTTCACTTGTTCCACTGGACTCTTTAGTTTCAGTAGATGAAATCTCATCCAAGAACTAAATAGGAAAATGGGCAAATATTATAATGTGCGATAAGGTACAGCATAAAAAACTCAGTTTATCTTACATGTCATTGATTATATTGAAAGTTCTTCCTTACTAACGAGCATGCATAACCTGAATTGAGTATCTTTTATCCAAAATGTGTAGGACCAGAAGTGCTTTCGATTTCAGATTTCTTTTAAATTTTGGAATATCTGTTTACGTATAATGAAATTATGCTGGGGATGGGACCAAGTCTAAACACAAAATTTGTTTAGGTTTCATAGAAGGTATGGCCTGAAGGTAATCTTATACAATACTTTCAGTACACCTGCACTTTTGCCTATGACCTATTCTATGAGGTCAGTTGTGGAATTTTCCATCATGTCAGCATGCAAAAAGTTTCAGATACTGGAACATTTCTTATTTTAGAGTATTTTGGATTAGAGATGTTCATCCTGTAAGTAATTTAGAAAACAAAACACAATTACATAGAAGTCCCTAATTTATAAATGCTAAGTATGCTAAGAAATTCATTCTTAAAATCCTGAATACATTTCCTGTACAAATAATTCAACTTACAATCCTTAACTGCAATCCTGGTATCTACAGAATTCTGAACACAGTATTTTTTTGTTTTAGATTTAGGGTAACTTCATTTGAAGGTGTAAGTTAAACTGGCATAAAGCTATTTATGGTCTGTATTTATCCTACTTAGTAGGAGTATTCATACACTGTGCTATGTCAACATTAATGTGTATGGTTTATGGGGTGCCACCCTAGGCTCCACTGGGCGGAGTTCTCACTACTCTGAGAACTCCGAAAAATTGTACTCTGATGTACTTCTGATTCCAAAGATTTTACACACAGAATTGTGAAATTTTCTTACAGGTCAGGTATTATCATATTGTGCCCCACTGGGCCGAATCTGATTTACCTGTTTATATAATGTTTATATAATGCTGTTACCTGTTTATATAATGCTACCTGTTTATATAATGTTAATGAGTGGTTATGATTTTAAAGAGTTGTAAAGCAAAACAAAAAGAATATGAGGTAGAGGCTTTTATGTGACCGCAAAACCAAAAATATTTTCTCAATGGCCCTTTACAGAAAAGGGTTTGCTGACTTCTGTACAGCACTAGGAAATGTCATTTCACAGTTATGACTAAAGTATAATTGGGTTCTCTCAGATAACACGGACAACTAATGACCATTTCTAAACTTCCCATGAAGAATGTGAGAATGTGGTGGCTTAAGAAAAGCTGGAGTATCCCTCTTTAGCAATGGAAATTCACCTAGTGAAGAACAGTTAGTTTCATAAATATGCTGCCTGTATTGGGCAAAGGCTACTTAGCATCTGGCTGTCTCTTCATGGGAAAGGGAAATTAGCAGTTCAAGGAGCAAT
This sequence comes from Hystrix cristata, assembly GCA_004026905.1. Taxonomy (NCBI): domain Eukaryota; kingdom Metazoa; phylum Chordata; class Mammalia; order Rodentia; family Hystricidae; genus Hystrix; species Hystrix cristata. The sequence goes on from PVJO010010266.1 coordinate 60,511, forward strand.
TTTTGTTCTTTGAGAGGAATCTTATTTTGTCTCTTAAATGAACTATCCATTTGTGTAGTTCGTTAACTAAATATTACAAACTCAGATGTCTAAATTTTCTTTTAATATTTCTATGTTGTTTTGCTTACGACTTAAATTTTTTTGCAGGGTGTATTTTGAGACAGGGTCTCACTATGTACTTCAGGATGGTCTTGAACTTACTCTATAGCCCAACCTTGCCTTGAACTCAGCAACCCTCCTGCCTCAGTCTTTGGAGTGCTGGGATTATGGGCATCCACCCCCATGGCTAGCATGATTTAAATTTTTAAAAAGTACATTTCCCTAAGAATAACACTGAGGCTCCAGCACCTAACTTGCAGAATTTTTTGGAACAGCTATTTTTTTCTTAAGGGTGCTCTACTGCCCAACAGTACACACTTTGGAAGTTTTCCAATGGAATGGTTACTTCTACAGTACCTTGCTGGAAGGGAAGCTTGGTAAATGAAAAACCAAAAACAGAGTTCTTTTTATATTGTATGTGAACAATGCAGGAGCAAGTATCCAAGGGAACTAAAGACATGTCCTATTACATTTTCAGTTCTCACAGATGGGCCATCAACTAATGGAGTATAACAGTTATTTACATATTTCATTTCTTAGTGTTTACTTGAAGTTGTTGATTTACTTAACAAATAAATCAGGAGGGCGACTATAGTAGGAACCAGTTTGCTCAGGACTACACCTATGAGGCCAATACTTACTGTCCTAGAAGAATCATTAATAATACTTCTTCTTCTTAAAAGTATCATGGTATAGACACTACATTTTATGGTCACCCTATATAAAGAACTCTCCAGATTACCTTCCTAAACTCTGTGGGGAATAGCATAGTAAAACGTTGGATTGCAAGTAACTAGCTTTTCGAGTGTTCTGAATGATGAACATAAATTTTAACTTCATAAATGAGTGATGTCTTACAGTATTAGTAGTACATGATGGCAAATGTCACATGATCACAACTGAGCTAATGGTCTCCCCATCCCCTCTCGCTGTGGGATTGTGGGTGATCGTATCCTGGAAAGAGGTTATGAAGGGATCTCATCTGTAGAGGAGGAGGAGAAAAAGACCGAGGAATCTCTTCAAATGAGATTAGAGATGTGTAAAATGTGGGAAACTGAGCAAAATTTTGTAGAAAACACCACCTGAACAAGGCTCTGGCAGTTTGAGCAATGAATCTGTTAAATGACAATTCAACGTCATGTTTCCACAAAATCCTCAAAAGGAGGCAAAACCAAGTGTCACTGGATGGGTTCCTTGATAAAGTTGTATGAAAAGAAAAAAGACTGAACTGAGCCAACAGACAGCAGTGATTTTGTCTCCTCCTCTCTCATCTCACTCACACCAGCCATAAAGGTTTTCAAAGGTAAATTCAAGTTAATTTGTTCATTTTTCTTTATATTTTGTATTTTCTTTATTATTTTATATTACAGTATTTTAATCATTTTTATATGAATATTTTTAGGTTGTGGAATAAATCATCTGAGTTTCCATTATTTCTTACGGGAAAATTTGCTTTGATATACATGCAAGTCCTTTGGATTACAAGCATGTTTCTGGAATGAATTATGCTCACAAACTAAGGTTTTACTGCATATGAGTCAGAGTTATAATCTATTTTCTTTTTGATAGTGGTCAATGTCAAAAGTGAGAGTGCCAATATGAAATGAGAACCTGGGCTTCACAGTGTTTGCAACTCCCAGCAATGCACGTACCCAGACTTGAGTAAAACAATCAAGAAATCAGGGATATTAGGGTGAAATATCTTATGCCAGATTAGGAGTCTAGAACCAGATCTAAAACAGAAGGGATACTATGGGTGAGAATCCGTTAGAATGTGAGTGGATAACTAAGGGCAGATCAGTAACAGATTGAACTCCTGGCACCCTTACATCCTTTCTCTACTGACATTATTAACTCTACATTCTGATTATATATATAAAAAGAAAAAACAGATGCTACCATTGTCTATGTCATAAAACACAGAAAAACATTCCCTAAACAAAAGACAGCACATCATAATCTTGCCAGCAGAAGTCTACCTACGCTATTCCATAAATGTTTCAATAATGTCCTAAAAACAAAGGGCAGATTTTTTTCTTTGCCTGTTTTCTTTCTTGAATGATTTTGTCCATAAAAGGACTTAAATGTTTTTTTAAAAAAAATTTTAGTTGAAATTACACTATTCTACATTAAAAAAACCCCAAATGATTACACATTTTTAAATCATCATTTTCATTTATGAAATTCCTCTGAGAATCTTAAAAGTATATTTTTAAAAAATCCAAATGAATACTTAAACAAAATATATTTTTGGCTATCAACTGCTAAGCATGTTATATAAAATGAATGTAGTCCGATTTCAAATTATATTACAAAGCTACAATGAAAAAAACAGCATAGTACCAGCACAAAAACAGACGTATAGATGAATGGAATAGACAAGAGGATGCAGAAACAACCCTAAGCACATTCAACTATCTTTGACAAAGGGGCCAAAAACAAGATAGTTTCTTAAACAAATGGGGTTGGGAAAATTGGCTATACACATGCAGAACACTGAATCTAGAGCCATATAAGCTGAAAAACTCCACTTTGTATGAAAGGAGAAAGGAAGAACAAGAGAGCCCTCTTGATGGACAGTTGACCCATTATTTTTTTTTAAACTGGAGACTAACTCCTAGAATATGAAATGTTATTTTCCCCATGCAATATGACAAGAAATGGAACACTTTCAGAATTTAAAAAAAATACCTTTTTAACTGCTATAATATATCCTTCTTCTTGAAACATTTTGAAAAACTCACACATGAATGTCTCTTTGAAACTTGACTAAGAAAAAACAAACACAAGATTTATATATATTAATAGAGCACGAAAATAATGAACTGTATTTTTAAACTAAGGATTAAAGGCTAAATGGATTGAATTACATATTTCCAGAGCTACAAGGTATGAATTGAAGACTTCTTTCAAAGCTGTTAGGTGATTATGGCATAGACAAACTAGATTGCTCCTGTATATTCTTACTAGATCCCCCTCACTGTCAGGTAAATTAGGATAAGTAAAATTGTCTTCTTTAAAAGGTAACTAAGATATCTCTTTAATAGATAACTACTCTAAGAGACAGCTTTTTTATAGACAGATAGATGGATAGGGGTACTAGGGATCAAACCCAGCAGCTTTCTTTTAAGTAACACCTTCTATCACTTTAACCTGTATTATTAAGTTATCATAATTTTTGGGTTTTGCTTGTTTTCTGAGGCAGACTCTTACCATACCTCAGTCTCAGGATTCTAGGATCACAGGCTTGCACTACTGTGTTTGGTGGTAATATTCCTTCTTATACATGTATCAAAAATCACACTGAAAAATAAGTTCTGGGTTGCAAAAGAGGATTTACTTTTTGCACCTGTCCATAAGTCTTAGTCCACAAATTAGACAAAAACAGATACAAAAGTGCTACTGTTTTGTTTTAATAAGGATGGAGACAGGTAAAGAATCACAGGGTATACAACGAATATCTAGAAATGTGAAAAGTACATGCACCAGCTCCTCATAATGAATGTAATCATTATGTACTGCAATAATAAAATGAAAATTTAAAAGCGAGTAAAAAGATATGAAGACTTACTTTGCTTTTGGACAGGCTGCCCCAGCTTCCCAAAGTTTGAATGGTTTTTGAGATGAGAGTTAATGTCCTAATTGTCTGTGCATCCTAAAAAACGTAAAAAAGGCCAAAATTTTTAAGTTTTCAAGATATAGAGGTTTATAAAAAGTAGAATAGATATGACTCTAAAACAGTGACTCAAAAATATTCAAACCACCAAAGTAGGCAAAATCTAGCTAAAAGTTGGCAGAACTCATTTGATTAAGGAAGAGACTAAAGCTACGCATGACTGAAAATTCTATGTGAGAGACAGACAGAGACACACACAAAGGATGCTACAGGAACAAGTAAGAAAGGCTGTAGGGAAAAACGAAGCCCAAGATGGCTGCACTACGGTTCAAACTGTGTCTGTGTGGGAGGGGGGAGTTCTGGGAGACATTAAATCCAAATCAGCAGAATTCCAGCACAGGTGCATCTTGTAGTTTCCATGTAAATAACTTATAAAACACCAAAGTCACACTGGCACATAGCCATCACTGTGTATTTTGGTTTTTTTTAAAAATTTTTTTATTTTTATCAAGAACATGCTTTGGTACATTGTATACATAATGACTATAATCAACATGGTTATTTTGTACCTGTACATGATACATCTTGGTTTTCCCCCCTTCCCCTCCCCTCTCTTCCATTCACCCACCCTTCCCTATTTGCAACAAGTGTAGCTACACTTTACCATTTTTTCCCCTTTCATCTTACTTTTCTTTTAACCTTCTTCTTTATCCCTCTTTTCCCTATCTAGTTCTTTCTTTTGAATACTATCTCTCTCTTTTTTTTTAAACATAATATCTATTCTACCCCTTTGTCCTTATTTACACTTATGGTTTCTCATATCAGAGAAACAATTCGATGTGTACTAATAAGTGTCTGATTTATTTCACTTAATAGTATGTTCTCAAGGAACATCCATTTACATACAAATGACTCTAGTTTATCCTTCTTTATGGCGGTGTAGTACTCCATTGTGTAGAAAAACCACATCTTCTTTAGCCATTC
>PVJO010010267.1:0-65040 GCA_004026905.1 Hystrix cristata
AATATTTAGATCTTTGATCCACTTTGATTTTAGCTTAGTGCATGGGGAAAGATATGGGTCTAGTTTTAACCTTCAGCATGTGGAAAGCCAGTTTTTCCAGCACCATTTGTTAAAGAGACTGTCTTTCTTCCAGTGAGGTTGTTTGGCCCCTTTGTCAAAGATAAGGTGACTGAGAGTGTTTGGACCTGTTTCTTCATCTTCTAATCTATTCCATTGGTTCTGGGGTCTGTTTTTGTGCCAGTGGATCTCAGGTTTTGTTTCTTTTAAAGCTTAAACCTTTTAGGAAGAAACTGGGAGAAATTAAATCCTTTTTATTTCCTTTCGTCCGCTGCAGAACCTTGAACTTTTACAACCTAAGCAACTTGTCCTTTGAATTTGACTGTCTTTATTTGCAGTTGATTTGAGAATATGCTTTAGCTTATTGTGTATCTTCTGAACAAATGCATCTGTCTGTCTCTGGAGCACATGTTTCTTCTTGAATATCTTTATAACTCATAATTAAATTTTAAATCTTCTATTTATTTTCAACCTATCTAATTTCCTCAAGCTATATGCTTTTCCTCATGAATGTGAATTACTAGAACTGCAGAAGTAATTATCTAATTTCTCCAAGTGTAAAATGTAGGGCTTGGGGGTTTATTTAGGCTCTCAGTGGTATCTAGGATTAATGAAAGCCTCCAAAGACGTGCAAAAGAAATGGCATAATATCAGTACTAGTTTGAGCTCAGGATTCCCATGTTAAAAGGGCAAAATGTCCAAACCCTTTTCTTCTCAAATATAAACACCTGGAACATGTTCTCAGAACAGTAGAGCAAAGGAACCCACGGCTTTCTCAGACAAGGCCTACCTAGAATGCTGACTGACTACCATTTCTGAATCATAAAAGGATAGAAACATATCTCACAAGGCCCTTTTGAGGAAAGATAAGTGTTATGGTTTGTGACCAGATGTCCCCCAAAGCCTCATGCAGTCATAGGTGGGGCTTTTCAGAGGTGGCAGAATCTAGAGTGTGTGATGCTGAGATTAAGTGTGCAATGCTGGAATCGAGGGTGTGCTATTACTAAATTAGTCCATTGATTGGTTTGGCATAGTTCTGGGTAGGATTAAGGGTGCCTCACCCTGGGTGTGAGTGCTACCCACCATAAAGGCAGGTAGCCTGCACAGAATATAATGGCCAGAAAGAGGGCTGCTGTGGCCACTTGCTTCTTCACTGCTTTGCTGCCTTTTGCCTGATGTGAACTGTTTCTCCTCTATGATGCACCTCAGCCATGCCACCCTGCCTTGAAGCCAGCATACTATAAACTGGAACATCTACAAACTGAGCTACAATAAACCTCTCCTCCTATAACTGTGGGGATTGGCTATTTTATCTTGGAGAAAAGCAACTTAGACAAGAAAGAAAGTTGTTAACTTTTCTCAAGGTAAACCTGAATTGATACAGACAACAGCCATGCTTCACAGACCCAATAATAGTGCTACATCAAAGCAGAATGTCCAGATGACTGACCCTTCCTCCAAAAGCAAGATACTATTTGAACCATTTTTGTTAGAAACACTTTTTTAGATGCCATTATGTACTGCAAACATGAACCAAAAAAAAAAGAAAAAAAGAAAAAAGAAAAAAGAAAAAAAGGAAAGGAATCAAGGGAAGGAGGGAGAGAAGAAAGGAAAAGGAGATGAAAAAAGTAAGATGTGCTATATACACTTACCAACTTTCCATAAAGAATGTAAACATTATGTGCTGCATACACATACTAATATATTAAAATAATTTAAAAAAAATAAAGCACTCCCTTTCATCTTTTCTTGGTGATATGAGCACTTGCTATGAGCATCAATTATTGTTATGTGCAGTATGTGATATGGACAAGTCTCTAGAAGCTACTAGAGAATGTAGAGCCATTTGCCTTTGGCTTTTGTATTTCTTCGACTCCACCATTATCCATAACAGAGTTTGATGCTGTGACTTTGTCCTTTCTGCTGCTAATTATTTTTATTACTGTGTAAAGAACACATAGACAACTATATGAAGACCTATTGAAGATTCAAAATGATTAAAGTGTATATAATTTTTGAGAGGCACAAAGAGATTTAGTAAGCAGAATTTAAAGTGCACACTCAAAAAAAAAAAAAAAAAAAAGAATGTGGGCCCCCGAGAGAGGAATGGTATAGTTAAGAAGTCTGTATAATTTCTGATTAAACAACAATTTATCACTAAAGACACGTTTGTCTTACTCCCAGGATTAAGTGTGTCTGAAGAAATGGAGTCACCAAAAGTAGAAAATCTAAGTAACAATTCTAATTTTCTTATTTTCATAGCATATCTTCTGTATCAGCATTTTTATCATTAAAACTTGTCAAATAATTAGAAGACACCAATATGATCAAACACCAGAATTATGCCATAGGATTATACAAGTAGAATTACCTTGCACTCTACCACTGAGCTAAATTCCCAACATGACTGATCAACTGCACACCTAGTATTCACAATGTATCTGATTAAATCCTTTATTGCATGAGCCCTTTGAAAGCAAAGATTGAGACTTATCTTTACAAATCAGAGTCTAGGATGATAGATGTTTGTAAGAAGAATATCCATTTCTCCAAGTAGAAAGTGAGTCGAATGTTATTTGCCCAAGTTTACATGGTTACTGAGGCAGAACCAAGATTTTTAACCTGGTCTTTTAATTCCAAATCTTTTGTTTTCTCATGATACCATCCTTCGTTGTAAAACTAGCTTGTAATTATTAAAGGTTGAAAATTAATTATTATGTAATTTAAGCTCCTATGAAAAGAAAATCCCAAAATGCAGCACTTTAAATAAGACAAATTTATCTCTGTCCTGTAATTCATAGTTGGGTGGTCCTAAGCCCCAAGGTGCCCAGTAATCTTCAATATGCTGCCCCATGTCTACTCTCAAGAACATTGCTCCACGTAAGTCAGCTTTCAGCAGAGTCCAGAGAAATTCAGCTGAAGTCCTTTTTAAGAGACATTGCCTAGAAACTGTCTGTTCACATCTTACTGAACATCATTTATCCATGTTGTGTTATGGTTTGCATCTAGATGTCCCCCCAAAGCCTCATGTGGTAAGAGATAGCTGGATTTAGAGTGTGTGATTACTAAAGTAATCCACTGATCGGTTTGGCATGGTTCTGCTGGGATCAAGGATGTGACACTAAAATTAAGGGATTAGGATTAAGGGTGGGAGTACTGCCCACCCTAAAGACAGGTAGCCTGGATAAAATATAAAATACAGGAAGAAGCTGGTTAGTGGCTTGCTTGCACCCCTTGCTTACCTTGCTGACTTCTGCCTGTATGCCGTGCCACCCTGCCTTGGACCCAGCTGACTGTGGACCGACACCTCTACAAACTGTGAGCCAAATAAACCTTTCTTCCTCTAACTTTGGGTGTCGGGTATTTTGTCCCAGCAACGAGAGAAAAGTAACTAAGACATGTTGCAAACACTGACCTAGGAATGTGTGCCCAGTGGGAATGTGTACCGAGCTAAAATGTGGGGATCATACTGTCAAAGAAAAAGAAAATAAATAGACCTGGATAACTAGCAGTATATGCCACCAGCTGTTAAATATATGCAGTTAATAACTGGCTAGAACTTCTTCCTGTTGCTTCTTTTGATTTTTCACTCTTAGGTTGCATTTGCAAGGACAAAAGGAAGAAATTAATTTAAGTCAATTAATTTGTCCAAGACTAGTAACTCTGACTTAAAGAAGTTTAAGGGAGCTGCCAAATAGGTAACCAAAGGATTCTTTACAGATGCAGGCAGGGTTAAGATGAGACTTACAGGAAACAGTCAACAGGAAGACATGACTGTCCCCATATCTGAAGGAGCAAAAGGCAGGGATGACATTCCGGGCCTAGAGATCATGTGGATCCTTGGAAGACAGGACCTGATAGAAACTGGTACGAAGACGCACAATCCTTCCTGGAATTACATTTTATATGTATATAGAATTTTTCCAGGGGATTTACTAGATAGACTCACAGAACCAGATGCAAGGTAGTCCACGATGGCTGTCTTCACAGTAGAAAACCAGAGAATCCAGTAGCTGCTCAGTCTAAGAAGCTGGAAACCACAGAATAAGAGGTACCAAAGATGCAGAGTTAGTTCAAGACTAAAGATCTGGAAGCTCCCTGGAGAGTTGTTGGTGTGAGTTCACACTGAAAGGCTGAAGAAGTTGGAATCTGATGTCCACAGGCAATGTCAATGGCAAAAGATATGCCTGCTGAAGCAGAATAAAGCTTTTAAAAATGTGGGTTGACATCTGCCTTCTTCCTTTTCATTCCACGTGGGCAGAGCCCTGTTGGATGATGACACCCACATCAAGGCCGGTCTTCCCCATCTGGTTGCTAGCCACAGGCCAGTAATCTCTGGACACTTCCAAGGACACAACAAGAAGTGTGCTTTACTAATCTGCTAGACATATTTAATCCAGTTAAACTGACAATCACCATTGACCTTAACATCCCCTAATTAGCTCTACAACTTTAAATGTAGGACCCTTCCGCTGGAACTCACTCTCTTTAGCTGTAAAATGAAAGCAAAGTTGAAAGGGAATTTTGTCTGTCTTTTTTTTCCATTGGTGTAGCCCTCTTAAATATTTGTTGCATGAGCAAATTTTAAAAAGTTACTCTCTAATTCCCTTTCCAGTTCTAATATTTTATCATTCTAGTTCCTAGAAATTCTATAATCATTCATAGTATTTTACTGCCAAATATTTTCTTCCCTCAACAACAGCAATGGCTAAAGCTCTTTATTCCTATAACCTAAAAAAAGAAAGCTATTAAGTTTTAAAACTTCTGCTGAAAGAAAAAAGATTTTCACTATAACCAAATCAGCTCACCATAATCTTTAGTGGATTTCGCTTATCTACTGAATGATAAGAAAAGAAATCTTTTAGTGAGGAGAAAAATTACCCACATCACACCTAAAATACATACAAGCTCAGCAGGACTCTCGTAAGTGTAATTTCTTGGAAGCAGAGCGAAAGTTCTACAAATATCATTTCATCTATCCAGGGCAGGCCAAGACACAATTTTACAGCTTGCTATTGCTATGAACTTTGTTCTGTGACAACAACTACAGTGGCCTGATTTTGCCTGAGCATTAAAAAAAAAAAATCTATAAATAACTCTGGCAAGTGTGGCTATTTCTCATCCATCCTTTCTTGTAGATGGCGTGAGACATGACACTGACTGACACTTCCCCCGGAGGTGTCCAGACCCTTATAGTATCAGCCGGAGTAGCAAGTGTCTCCAGGATCAGCCCTCCACAGCTCTTGAAACAGCAAAGGACATCTTTATCTTTCAGGATCTGAATGTTGCCCCAAGCCTACCTCATGCTCCAACCACAAAACCAAGGCTATCAGCCCACATGTTCAGCACCGGGCCCCTTGCACCAGAAACTGCCATAGTCAGCTATAATTGTGTTGATCACTTTATTTCAGATCTTCTGTTTAGCACAAAAAATAGAGAGAAAACAGCATGACCTGTGAAGCCGGCAGTGCTCGCCATAGTGCTTGCAGTCTGCAAGACCTTGGATGAGGTCTAAATAAGTAGATATAATGAAATTCAGCTTTGGAGACTAGAGCAAGACTTTATGGTATGCCTCTTTTAATGTAGCAAAGTCGCTGTTTTGTTGTTGTTGTTGTTGTTGCTCTTGCTATTGCTGCTACCATCATCATTGGTTTTCTCCCAAAGCAATAGGTGCAAACAGGAGCTTCTTGCTCCATCTTGTACTCCATCCTAATAATAGGGGACATATACTGTTTTATTCATTTTTGAGTAGTCAGTATTTCAATGATTACTTTTATCTTTCTCCAGAGATAAAATTATGTATTGAATATGCTTTTTTAAAATGTGTATTCTAATATGCCCCTCTAGGAACACTGAGATTCACTACTCTGGTTCTTCAACTGGAAATAAAAAGATCTTCTGGGTATTAAATAAGCCCATATAGTTATTAATTAAAAATCATAGAGTATGATGATTGAAGGCTAAGAAAGAGGTTTATGACCAGAAGAAATGCACAAGTGAATTCTCAGAGAATGAATAAATGTGTTTTTTTAGAAAGACTGATGGCAGTCTTGTGTTTAGGAAGAAACACATTCATGTGTTTGTGTCATCATGTGAACCCTACTTCAGCATACTTTGCAGTGAGACATCTACACCTAACACCACTAAGCCCTCCCTCAGAATTGGAAGCTGGCAATAGACTGTGGCTCAGAGACAGAGTGAGAGAGAGTGTCAAGGCGTTGGCAATAAAGCAAGATGAAAATAGTGGCCATGGCCTGCAAATAACTATGACAAAGCATCAGTGTCAGAGTGATGCAGTGGAAATACCAGCAGTCTTCCAGGCAGTTCATGGGGAGCACCACACACATTTGGGTACGTAGTAGATGCTCAGTAAATGGGTGCTATCGGTATTCTTTTTTTCTTCAGTGCTACCCTTCTAGATTTTTAGTCCTGCCAAACAAATTCAGCAGACATTTGTTATGTACCATCTCTGTTCCCAGCACTGGTCCAACAACCTAGATGGGAGAAAAGAGCTCCAAGCTCCAGCAGCAGCTTTCCCTCTTTTCCTGGAGCTTTCCCACAGGCTAACCCAACAACGGGAAATCTCTGCCAACACTGGCAGAGGGGATGCAAGAACAAGCCTGGAATGTTTTATTTGAGCTCCAACTCATTTATCATTGTGTTTTTATTCATGTTTGCTGCTGCTGCTCTCCTATGCATTATTTTTAGAAGCTGAAAAACACAAGTTTGGGGAAAGAAAAGGTGCTCTTTCTTACTGAATTTTTCTACATTTAAAGGGCAGTGAATTATAAAATACAGGAGGTTTACAGAAATTGTTGAAAATAGTTTCAGACATATTTTCAAAATACTTTTGTGCTTCTCACAACTTGGGAAATTATTTGTAAAACAAATTTGAAAACTGAAGTGCACAGACCTGAGAGGTTGGAGGTGGGAAATAGAAGATGAAAGAACACGTCAGAGGTCCCTAAATTCCTGCAGAGTCAGAGCATACTGGTCCATATAATTATGGTCCCCGTGGTACTGGAATTTCATATTTCTAACGATGATTTGGGTATGTTCAGGTATGAAGACACATGATATACTCTATACATTGGGGATCTGGTTTGTTATAGAGAAAAATAAACTTGCTTTTAGACTAAATAAAATTCTTCCTAAATCTAAACTTTGAATATGCCTTAAATATTGCAAATTTCAGAATATCCCTATCACTGAAGGCAAGAGAAAATTATGAAATTACAAATTTTTACTTAGAACTGGAGGTCTGAATACAAATCCATAGAACTATTTAGAGTTTCTGAGCCTTGGGGAAAAGCTTTGATGGAGTATTAGCATATAGAAGGAGGACCACAGACCTCAAAGCAAGCAGAAACTGGCAGAGTTCAGATTTTAAAGAACATGGGATACATGTGTAGAATTGTGATGAAGTTAAAATTTGGAGGAAGAGGCAGAAATGGATCCAGATTAGGTAAGACATGAAGCTTATATAATTGAGGCTGGAAGAGTCCTCTTTTGAAAAATAATTACAAGTAAAAACATAAAATTAAAACACCCTCACAGGAAGAAAGACAGCCTCTTTAATAAATGGTGCTGAAATAACTAGCTTTCCATATGCTAAAGATCAAAACTAGACTCGTGTTTTTCACCATGCACTAAGCTAAAATCAAAATAGATCAAAGATCTAAATATTAAAACAGAAACACTAAATCTGCTGAAAGACAGAATAGGTAGAACTCTCGAAGTCATAAAGGTGTAAGCAAAGACTTTATGAACAAAACCCCAATTGCCCAAGAAACATAACAAAGTATCAACAACTGGGATCTCATCTTATTAAAAAGCTTTTGCACAGCAAAAGAAACCACCAACAGAATAAGGAGACAACCTACAGAATGGGAAAAAATTTTTGCCAGCTGTTCCTCCGACAAAGGACTAATATCTCGAATATATAAAGAACTCAAAAAAATCAGACCCCCCAAATTTTAAGACTCAATCCAAAAGTGAGCAACTGAAATGAATAGACACTTCTCAGATGAAGAAGTAGAAACATCAAATAAACATATGAAAAACTGTTCAACATTACTGATCATTCAAGAGATGCAAATTACGACAACACTGAGATTCCATTTCACTCCAGAAAGAATGGCTATTATCAGGAAATCAGCCAAAAACAAATGCTGGAGGGGCTGTGGAGAAAAAGGAACCCTTCTCCACTGTTGCTAGGAGTGTAGACTGGTGCAACCGCTAGGGAAATCAGTGTGGAGATTCCTCAGGGAACTAGGACTAGAGATTCCATTTGACCCAGCTATTCCCCTTCTTCGTATCTTCCCAAAAGAATTAAAAGCATCATACCACAGTGATATATGCACACCTATGTTTATAGCGGCACAGTTTGTAATAGCTAAATCTTTGAAACAGCCCAAATGCTTATCATCTGATGTATGAATAAAGAAGATGTGGTTTTTCTATACAATGGAGTACTACTCTGCCATAAAGAACGATAAGTTTGAGTCAAAATGGATCAAAGACTTAAATATAAGACCTGACATTCTAAAACTACTTTCTCTAGAAGAAAATATAGGAGAAATACTTCAAAATATTGGTACATGCAAATTTTTTCTAGATAGGACCCCAAAAGTGAAGGAAACAAAAATAAAAATACATAAATGGAATTACATCAAACAAGCTATAAAATTTCTGCACAGCTAAGGAAAAACCAACAGAAAGAAAAACAATCTACAGAATAGGAGAAAATATTTGCTAACTATTCATCTGACAAAGGGTTAATATCCAGACTACACAGGGAACTCAAAAAAATAACTAATAAAAAGCAGGTAATCCAGTTAAAAACAGGATACACTTTTCCCAAAAGAAATACAAATAGCAACAATATATAAAAAATATTCAATATCATTATCCATCAGAGAAATGTAAATCAAAACTATAATGAGGTATCATCTTACTCCAGTCAGAATGGCTATTATCAGAAAGACAAAAAACAACTGCTGGCAAAGAATGGAGAAAAAGAACTCTTAGATGCAGTTGCTGGGAATGTAAATTAGCATAGCTATTATGAAGAACATTGTGGAGCTCCTCAAAAACTAAAACTGGACCTACTTCTTAGTGTATTTCTAAAGGAAATGAAACTAGCATATCAAAGAGATACCTTCATGTCTATGTTTATTGCAGCACTACTCACAATATCTAAGACAGGAAATATACTCAGGTGCCCACTAACAGATGAATAAAGAAAATGTGATGTAATGGAATATTATTCAGCTGTGAAAAAGAGTGAAATTCTATTATTTGCAGCAAAGTACATGGAGCTAGAGGATATTACATTAAGTGAATAAGCCAGACACAGAAAGGCAAGAACTGCATGATCTCTCTCATACCTAGAAGTTGAAAAAAGTCAATCTGAATATAGAATAGTGATTACTCAAATTGGGAAGGTTGGTCAAAGGAGGCTGGATTTGATTAATGCCACTGTAATCATGTGTTGAAATAGCATACTGAACCCCACTAACATGCACCATTTATACAAGTTAATCAAAGATAAAATAGAATTTTTAAGTGCTTTTTTTGCAACACATTTCACATAGTAGACATTGAAGTAAATGTTTTCACCAATAATGTTCCATTTAATTGTCCTAAAGATCTGGACTTTTTTCTTTAAATTAAATAATAAGATGATGGTTTTAAAAATATATGCTATCCCTTAACATCATTAACACAATCCTATCTGTTGTTTGTTTGTTTCTTTTTCCCAAAACATGGGAAACAAATCCTTTCCTCAAAGTCACAACAGTTACAACATCTTTCTAAAGTCCAGTTCTACTTCTGGGAAATTGGGAGCATGGTAAACAGCAGCAAATCAGTCTCTCTGAGATTCAGCATCCAGACACTGGAATACAACAACTTGGGGAAGAAAAGAAGGAGGAAGGTGTATGCCTGGAACCCAGGAAGGACCTGAAGGGAAAACTGGAGCCCATGAGAAAGAGAAGAGACAGACCTCAATGCACAAAAGGGAGTCAGCAAACTGTACTTTCTCTCTGACTCCTGGCTCTTGGAAGAGAGGAGGACTGAATCTACAGAGACACAGAGTGGGTGACTCCAGAGGCCTCCAGGGTGAAACACAGCAGTAGGGTGGAGTGGTGGGTGCTGTAGGTACAACAGCCGGTGAGTGGCTCCAGTCCAAGAATTCCCTGGAGAGGGTGACTGAACAGATGCCACTGTAGCGAGGGGCCAAATGAACCTGAGGCTCAGAGCAGATGGGTTGGCTTCATCTCAGGGCTCCCAGTGAGGTCGAGGACCGGAGACATCCAGGGTCAGGGAGCCGAGGTCAGGCCGTCAAGAGACATTCAGAGTGTTGCAAGCTGAATAACCCAGACCCCAAGCCCACAGCTGGAGGCCAGGATCAGCCTGAACTGTGGAGTTGAAAGCACCAGATTGACACTCCACCCTATTCCTACTGCAGGCTTTCTGGGATTATGCAGCATGGATCTGGGCTCTGTCTGCTTCCTTTGTCTACTAAGGACAGCAAAAACACACCCTGAATTGAACAGCACCACAAAACGGTAGATACCAGAAGATAACCACAGGCTTGAAATCACAGAGAAAATCACAGAGAAAACTCCTTTTTTTTTTTTTAATTTTGCTTTTTTTCTTTTCTTTTCTTTTTTCTTGATCGTTTCTGTTTTTTCATGAGTCTGAACATTGTTTTTAGGATATTTTGTTTTGTTTAGTTCTTGTTTGGGTTTTTTCCTTCTTTCTTTCCCTCCTGTCTTCTTCATAAGTTTCCCAAATCTTGGGTAATCTTCCTCTGTCCTTTAGCCTTGCTTCTAATCTCTTTCCCTTCTTTGATTTCTCTATTTTTTCCCCTTACTCCTTTTAAATGTTCTCCCCTGAGGGTAAAATTGCTCTATCGAGGGGATATTTACTATTTATAGTTATCTGATTTGTTTTAGATTTTGCTATATAATTGTAAATTTTGTATCTATGGTTAAAGGTAGGAAATTAACAGTGAAACATATGTAAACCAATAAATGTAATACACCACATTAACAGAAGAACCAAGGGCAAAAACCACCTGATCATCTCAATAGACACACAAAAAGCATTTAACAAAGTCCAACCCTCATTCATTATAAAAACCCTGCAGAAAATTGGAATAGAAAGTCTTTATCTCAATCTGATAAAAACCACCTATGACAAACCAACAGCCAACATCACACTAAATGGATAGAAACTGAAAGCTTTCACTCTAAAATCAGGAACAAGACAAGGATGTCCATTATCACTACTCCTGTTCAATATAGTTCTGGAAACATTAGCCAGAGCAATTAGACAAGAGAAAGAAATAGGATAGGAAAAGAAGAATTTAAATTATCATTATTTGCAGATGACATTATATTCTATATTGAAGAACCCAAAAACTCCACTAAAGAATCCTAGATTTAATAACCAAATTCAGTAGCATACCAGGATACAAAGTCAGCACTTAAAAATCGTTAATATTCTTATACACAAATACCAAATTCGCCAAGAGGGATTAGGGAAACAATACTTTTCACAATAGTATCAAAAAAAAAAAAAAAAAAAAGAAAGGGACTGGGGATTTATCTCAGTGGTTAGAGTGCTTCCCTTGCAACCACAAGGCCCTGAGTTCAATCTCCAGCACCGAAAAAAAAAGAAAAGAAATACTTACAATCTAACAAAGGAAGGGTAAATAAGGACCGAAATAGATGATAAATATTGAGAAGTAGGAAGAAAATATTCAAATGGGAAGGGAGACAAGGGAAGGGGAAAAGGGAAGGGAAGGAAGGGAAAAAGAAAAAAAGAAAAGAAGGGGAAAATGGAAACCAAGTTTTGGAAATAAGGTGGAGAAGAAGGGTTGAAGGGAGGATGGGGGATGGGGAAAAGAAGAAGAATGAAGATATGTACAGGTACAATGCCCCTAAGTTAAGTATGATCATTATGTATATCAAAAATATACAAATAAAATTAACATTAAAAAAAAGAAAAATCCTTTTTAAAAAGTCCATATTTCTTCTGAGATTCAAGGTTAGAATAAGGGGGAGCGCTACTATAGAGGGAGAGGACTGTCAGTAGCATTATGGACTCTACTACCCTAATATTGTCCTCTTGTTTTCAAACAGCTCTTATCCTTATCCATATTGATGCTGTTATTTTTCTCCTTTTCATTAAATTCCAATGAAAATGGATACTCAACCACTCAATATATTAATGTTTCTTTTTTATTGGAATGAGTAGCCAATAGAAAACATACACTGACATAGACTTCTGAGAATGCATAGAATTCTGAGTTGCAGTTCTTTTCACTGAATTCTGGAGCCAAATAATGCCAATGGGAAAAAAATAACCCACAAATATCAATGGGGCAGATCAGGGCTGACAGATGACTCAAACATCATCATAACTCTTGGGGTGCAAGCTGAAAGTAATAAATGGCTTTTCTTCTATCATCTCATGTCACCAACTTGGTAATGAAAAGAACCTCTCTGAGAAGGTATAGATTTAAAAGCTCCTGTCTCTCCCATTATATTGTGAGTACATTTTCCCTCTCTCAGACATACCAATTAAAAAACTATAAAATACCAAATAAAAGATGACATTAAAATTATTAGCCAAGTTTTCGGCAGTGAGCTAAAATTACTGATGTGCTCCAAAAAAGTTGCAAAATTGCTGACTCCTGACCCTGTAAATATTTCAGTAAAAGTAACTTACAGGGACAGTATTGTTTATAATTTCACATTTGACAACTCTTTGCAGCTTGATATATGTCATGAGTTTTTCACTCATGTCAAATTCTCTTCATGATGCTTTGATTATTTCCAGAACTGCTTTCTCTGAAACACAGCTTACTTCTACAGGTAGTCCTATGTCTGACTTTTGCATTTTTCTTAGTGAAAGTTAGTTTAGGAGAAGAGACTAAGCAGCCTCCAAACTAGTTCATATATAAGGGGCTTCACAGAATATGGAGCTAGAAACAAGGAAAAAAGCAAGAAATAGGCCTTTTGGTCTATTTCTTAATCTCAATCTCCACCCTACCCCACCCCACCCCACCCCGAAATCAGCCCCTACCCCAATTTTGGCTCCCATATTTGATGGCTGAATTCTCTCTGCATTTCCACTCATTTATTCATATGTCTTCTGCTTGTTCCCCAATTTTAGCATGTATGTGGTTTGGGCTTTAAATGCATAGATCTTGATTCCAAAACTACATGACCCAGCACATACTACAAGCTGAGTCTTTCAATTCTTGAGACAGTCTTTGGATACTTGCCAGACAATGGATTCATCCTGCCCAGCCAGGTGACCATCCTGAACTAAATAGAGTGGGGACCACTGTAAAGCGTGGTTCCCATTGTTGCTTCAGAGATGTCATTAGATTCCCCCAGGAAGCCAATGACCTACACAATCCCTCAGCTACAGGCCCAAAATAGCAGGAGTTGGGTAAAGCAGACGACTGTGGCAGTGCCAGACACATGGAGTCCCTGCCTCATCTGTGACATGCTCTGCCCCAAAGGAAAAGTAGAAGCCCACAAGTCAGACAACATTTTCAGACACAAAGTACCTTCCTCTTACCTTAAATTTAGATGACATCTCTCCTAAAAGAAGGCAGTTTTTAGAAATATTACTAAGGTATTTCCAACCATTATCTTGTCACTAGATTTTTATTTTCTTAAAAAAAAATACTCTCAAAGAGGTTAGGAAAACAATTATCTGAGCTACTTGAATTGGTAAGATAACTAAAATTAATAAAATCCTGTAGTATGTTAGAACACCCCCACAGGTAGATTCTTGCTTCTGCTACGAGCACAGATCCTACCAGGTCTGTCAACCTAGAATAAGCAGGAAGCCTCCAAGGTGCTGGGACCTTGGGGGCACTTGCAGTCCTCTACTCTCCCGCCTCCCTCCCTGGTTTGTGCAGAGCACTCAGGATTTTCTGACCCTCAGCCTGAACTACAGGCTCCAGCCCAGGCAGCCAAACCAGAGTCTGTTCCCTTTCGCTGTGGCTGCCTCACCTGTAACCCAGGGCTTCGCATCTCCCTGACTGCTTTTCTGATCACTGGGGTTCTGACCTACATGATGGCCGGGAACTCAGAACGTTGTCTCTCCCACACAGACACCGCCCCCATCAGTTCTCACACCCGTGTCCTGTATCACGCCTCATGCTCTGGACTGATTCTGACAGCTCCAGATCTGTCTTCCTGCCCAGATTTGTGATGCTCTCACACCCACCCTGCCCAGCTGTTCTGAACCCTCGGGCTAACCAGAACCTTCACATCCACTGCACTCAATCCTCCCTCTAAATTCCCAGCTTGGCCCCTCTTGTCTATTTATTAATTTAATTAATGCCCCGGAGAAATTAGTTTAGTTGCTTCTAAGATGAGAACTCCAAGGGCTCGCCGAAAGTATTACATGTGATTCAGAACATTTACCAGACCAGTAAGGAATGCGAAGGGAACAAGGAAAACTGACCTTCTGAAATGAAAGCTACCCAGCGTTTCAGTTTACTTGAAAAGTTATGATTGGTGCTTCCTATACTAATCTCACAACCTGTTAATAGAAATGAAGAAAATAAATAACAAGACCAGAAGATAACAGAAGTAAAAGATGGCTTGCTTTTCCAGAATCAGATTTTTTAAAGTATTATAAGCAACCATATTCAAGAATTAAAGCTACAAGAGTATCAATTAAAATATATATTAAAAATGATCTATCAAGTAAACCTCAGTGGTGAAACTGGGGATGTACTTTGCATACTAATCACGTTCACATCATAAGGTTAAAAAAAAAGTTGTTGTAACTGTGGCTTGAATCTTGAACCTGGTAAAAAAAGAACATTCACATTGCCTGAAACAGGGATAAATCTGAACTATTAAGTTTTGGGGGAGTCGCACATTATTCTGTATTCCATTTCTTTAAAACCTTCAATGGAAGACCTCAAAAAGGTCTGACACCTTTTGGAAAGTACTATCCTCACTTCATTATTTAATGAGATTTTTAATGTACTTTCTGTAGCCTTAAATTTTAAATAAAAATTAATCATACTGGACAGGGAAATGATAGAATGTAAGTTAAGATATAGAATATTAATAGCCCATACATTAAAATTCTGCTTTTGACTTTTGCTTCAGGTGTGTATGTGCTATTTAGAAAGTATTTTTCTGTGATTAACAAATTTGGGGAATGAGAAAAAATTTCAACATCTGTTGAAACTGAAAAATCTCGTGGTCAAACCAAGAGAATTAATGAAAGACCCGCTGTGTTAGTCCACTACAGCTGCCATAACAAAGTGCCATGGACTGGGTAGCTTCGACAACAGGTATTTATTTTTTCTTAGTCCTGAAAGCTAAGGTTCAAGATAAATGTGTCAGCAGGTTTGGTTCCTGCTGAGGCCTTTCTCTTTGGTTGGCATATGGCCACCTTCTCTCTGTATCTTCACATACTGTCCTCTGTGTCTACATCTTTGGTGTCTGTGCTCAAATTCCCCCTGCATATTAGGACAATAGTCATATTGGGTTAAAACTCACCCTCATAGCCTCATTTTAACTTTAATCACCTCTTTAAAGATCCTGTCTCCAAATACAGTCACATTCTGAACTACTGGAGAGTAGGTTTTTAACATACTAACTTTTGGGGGGAGTGCTGGGATCGAACTTCAGGCCTTGTGCTTACGAGGCAACTGGTCTACCACTTGAGCTAAATCCCCAACCCTCAACATATTAACTTTGGAAGGACACATTTCAACCCATTAAGCTTGCCAAGAGATAAACTGAAAATTAATATTATTAATCCAAGTTGAGCTTCTAAATACAAAGGAAACAGTACACCAGTAACTTCAATATTAACCTGCTGAATCCACACAACAAACACCAGAGGTCTGCATCTTCCTCAGAAGGTTAAAAACCAGTTCACTTTGCTCAGATGGCTGTCAGAGGGTACCTTCATTTACAATGTCTTAACAAGTTTGCTACATTTATGAAACTGTATTTTCATTGTTATAGCCTTAAAATCTGTTTGTATAAATTTCCTCCAAATGGATGATGGTGTGAAATATTTTGCCATATACACACACATTCTGATTGAAGATTCCAAATGAAGATTAAAATAATCCCTAAGTATAGATTCCCATCATAAATTTTTTAAGCAATCAGAGAGAAAGTCTTTAATGATTGTAAGTATATGTCACATAATCTGAAAGAAACGAAACTGTGTTAAAATGTCTGTTAATCAAGAATAGAAATTTATCATTAAAAAAGCTAGAAAGCTTTATTAAAAAAACAAATGGGATACAATATTTCTAAGAATGCAGACTGTGTTGGTCAGTTTTCTGTCACTGTAAGAAAAAGTGAGAAAGTCAACTTAATAAAGATTTATTTTGAATGGAAAAATGTAAATAAACCTGCTGTAAATAAGAAAGGGGGGAATGGAAGGGTGGGGAGGGGAAGGGGGGAACCAAAATACATCATGTACAGGTACAAAATAACCATGATAAATGTGATCATTATGTATACAATGTACCAATACATGTACTTGGTTAAAAAAAAAAAGATTTATTTTGGTTCAGTCTCAGAAGTTTCAGCTCATGATCACTTGGCTCTGGTACTCTGTGCCTGCGGAAGCAGTCTCTCAGCACAGGACCATGTGGTGCAGGAGACTGCTCTCCTCATGGGACCAGGAATCAAATAAAAGAGAGGAAGAGATCAGTATCGTAACATCCTCTTCAAGGACACACGTCAATGATCTAACTTCCCTTCCCTAAACTCCACTTCCACAACAGTTCCACCACCTCCACAGCCAGAGGCCCAAGCCTTCCACACATGTGTCTTTGGGAGACAGTCAAAAACCAAATATAGCACAGACAGAAGTCATCGAAATTGTACCAATAGTTTATTATGTATTGAAGAATTATCTATGGTCGAAAGGAAGAAAGAAAGAAAGAAAGAAAGAAAGAAAGAAAGAAAGAAAGAAAGAAAGAAAGAGAAAGAAAGAAAACACTTATTAATAAGAATTATAGGAATATATAAAAGAGAAACAGCAAAATAAAATTCCTAATTATATAAAAAGAGATGCAGACCCACTAGTAAATGAATGATTTTTGAACTCTCAAAAAAAAAATTAAAGGATTGAAATTATATGCCAACAGGGATTTAAATAACAACTGATAGACATGTAAATCAGTGAAAGTAAGCTAAAAAATATTATAACTATGAATTATAGAAGAACATCAAATAAATTTTCCTTGCTCTCTAAAAGGAGTTCTTACAGGAAGCTTGGTGGAAAAAAGATATAACAAAACAAATGCAGGAAAAATGACATTAAAGGTACTATCAACTGAGCTGTGTATTTGTTGCAATTTTATGGAAAACAAAACATAATGCTACCCTTAAAAGCACAGATTTGTATTTTTTTAATGCTTTTAAATCACTGCGGAGAAATCTATTTTAATCAGAACAATACACCAAAAATGTCTAAGAGTTATAATCTTGCAAACAGTATTATAAAATAAATCCCTTCAAGGTGCAAAAGTGCCATTTTAAAAATTTAACTCATAAGTATGCAAAATGGTTTAAGTGTTTGGCTTTTTTGTCTCCTTGCTGACAAAAGACAGCAGTAAGATGCAATTTCCAAAATTAGGAAAGAACCTAAAATAAAAGAGAAAATAGAAAGAATGGTCTCCTACATTTGGCTATTTCCTATTTGTCAAATACCCATGATCTTGTAAATTTCATGCCAGGCAGATATAATAATTGAAATAGCAAGTATTTACTAATGGATTACTATGTGTCAGGCACTATACTAAACACTTTATATTTATTATCTCATTTAATTTCCAACCCAGTAGTGATCTTCTTGGTCACCTCTATACCAAGAGGCAAAGACAGGTGAATGACAGATCCATGGCTGAAGCCTGGGACTTCTGATCTCAGGGCATAAACTTTTTGCTGTCACTGATAAAGAGAAAAGGACCCAAAGGTGGTTCCTAGAGAGGTGATAAAGGAGAGCTAGAAGCATGTAAAACAAAGTGTAGACCATATAAGATATTGAAGAAAGCCCTTGTCAGTTATTTATTCATTCAACAAGTATTTATTGACTACTCAATAAATAAACCTAGGATCCAGCAAGTAACAAGAGGAAAATGCCTGTCCTCATGAGATGTGCATTCACTTGAAGAAAAACAAAATACAAAAATGAACCATTTTGGTTAGTGATAAATGTAAAGAAGAAATACACAACACTTTCAAAAAAGCCCTCTGAGAAGCAGGCATCTGGAAAAATCTTGGTAATGAGAAGGCATCAGCCCTGCAAAGACCTAAAGGAGCATTCCAGAGAAAAAAGTAAATGTAAATACTTCAGCCACTTGTGTATTCCAAGTCCCAGGGAGAGGGAGAATAGAATCAGATATAAGATCAGAGAGAGTGTAAATCAGATTGCACAGTAGTGTAGACATGATTAAAATTGTTTTCATATGTCTTTTGAGGAGAAAAGTTAATTTCAAATTTGGAAGCATAACAGTACATGGTGATTCATATGCTTTTTATCCAGATTTTTCTATTGTTAGCATTTTACCCCCGTTTGTCTTATCATTTGTTCTCTTTATATGTACGTGCCTACTTACACATGTGTGTTTTTCAACCATTTCAAATTGATTTCAAATTCAAGAATTCCTTCCGTATTTATCAGTGGTCCTTGGCATTCTACTATAGGCAAGAGTATAGTAGAATGGATTTATTTATTTTTAGCATGGATTCATAGATTTGTATTTTTCCAAGATCTATAAGTTATTAATGTTTTCAATTATTCAGTGTTCAACTTTTCCAAGACTTGGCTAGCAGGAGCTCCTTCAAGATAGTTCATATATTTAATTAGCATAATTTTAATTACTATAGGACATTAGTGATTTTATTTCTTGGAGCACTCTTTTTTACTTTACAGCATAAAGCTGTCCAACAGAACTTTCTGCAATGATGGGAATGTTCCACACCTGTGTAACTAATATTGTAGCCACTAGAACCATGTGGCTATTGAGCACTTAAAATGTAGCTAGTGCAAGTGAGGAACTGATTTGTTCGTTTATTTAATTTAATTAGTGTAATTTTAAATTGCTACAGGAAGCTGTGATTACTGTATTGGACCACACTGTAATTGGGCAAAATAAGTTATTTTAAAACCATCTATTTCCTCCCTTACCTCAGCTCTGGAATCAATGATTTCTTCAAGGCGCCTTGGTTCCTTTTAACAGCAATTTCTTCAAGGTATCTTGGTTCCTATTTTTAGTTTTTTAGGAACCAAGTTCTGCTATAGGGGTGTCTTTGCTCCTAGACTCTTTTAATAAATGAAGCTGCATCATGAGTTAATATTATTAATTCCAATTCTAATACTTCTCCACAGAGGTCTTCTTCACCTTCTCCCATTTTATCTTTCTGTATCTCTTCTTCCATTGAGAACTCTGGCTCTCAAAAATATCCACTCATTTATTTATTTTTTTATTTAAGATGTTATTTCTTTGTAAAATATTTTAGTATATTTTTAGTATATGTTTATAATACATAATAATAACATTCATTTTGGGGGTGGTGCATATACACATCACATCTTGATCATTTTTACTCCCTGTCTCCTCCCCTTCCCTCTTCTCTTCCTGCTTCCCCAGATCCCCATCCCATCTCCACAGCATCTATCTCCCTGTCTCCTAACATCTCTCTTTTATTTTGCTCTTTTAATTACTTATAATTTGGTTCGCTCATATCAGAGAGATGCAATATTTAAGCTTATGTGCCTGATTTATTTCACTTAGTATTATGATCTCAAGAGCTATCCATTTTCCTACAAATGACTCAGTCTTTTTTTAGGCTGATTAGTACTTCACTGGGTACAGGCACCATGCTTTATCCATTCATCTGTTGATGGGTATATAGGTAGTTTTCATAGTTGAGTTATAGCGAGCTGTGCTGCTATAAACACAGTTATTCACGTATCACTGTAACATAATGACTTTAACTCTTTTGGGAAGACAGCAGATGTATAGCTGGGTTAAATGGAATTTCTATTTTTAGTTTTTTGCGGAATCTCCGTACTAAACTACACAGTGGTTTTTCTAGCTTACACACCTACCAACAATGTAGATGGGTTCCTTCTTCCCCACAACCTTGCTAGCATTTGTTGGTTTTTGAATCTTTGATAATATTCATCCTTACTAGAGTAAAATGGAATCTCAGTGTTGTTTTGATTTGTATTTATCTAATGGCCCAAAGATGCTGAACACGTTTTCATGTACTTATTGGCCATTTGTACTTCTTCTTCTGAGAAGTGTCTATTCATTTCAGTTGTCAATTTTTTTTATTGAGTCTCCCTCAAAAAAATCAATTCATTTATTCATATGCTCAAAACTATATACAAAAAAGAAAAAATTATATGCATCAAAAGTAGATTAAGAATTTCTTCACCTATACTAACATAGAAATCAAGTCTACTAAAAAGAGTTAAGGATTTGTTTGTACTTTTCTCACTGCCTTTCCCCAAACCACAAGGTCAACCAAGATAGGTAATAATGTGTTCATAATATTAAAATTACACAAAAAAGTATACTCAGAGATGTGTCACTACATGTCCAATCTTTCCTTCCTGCTCCCCCTCCCTCACCAATTCATGCAAATAGCCAACTTCATTGTTTGGCAGTTTATACTTCTGCTCTTTCTTTTTGTAATGACAAGCAGGTATGCTCATTTTTTAAATTTCTTTCTTTTGTTGAACAAAATGTAATAATATACATGGCTTTTTTTTCATTTACTAACAGGGAGCTTAGTATTTATTTTTAGTATGATAGGAAGCACAGAGTTAAAGGGAGATGGAATTTTATTTATTCTTCTAAAAAATTACATTGATTCTCTGTAAGTACTATCAGGAGAATCAGGGAGACCATTTGAAGGCTGCTGACATCAGTCAGGTCAGAGATGAAAAAACCAAGAACTGCAGTGAAGAATTATTCAGCCCAAAGCATCAGTAGTGCTTGGGCTGAGAGATCCTATAATAAAGTAACATTTTAGGTTTGAGGTGCCTCTTAAGTATCCAATTGGGTGTACATAAAACATATTTCCAGAGACTGAATGAAAGATTGAGGAGATAAAATTTTGTGAGGAATCAATAGAGACAATATTTAAAACCTGGTATAAGACCACATAGACAGAGAATATAAAGGGACAGAAGAAGAGACTCAGGTTTATCCCTGGCCCCTCCAACATTTAGATACTAGAATGAAGGAGAAAAGTCAGCTAAGGAACTTGAGAACAAGTAGTCAATGGTGTAGGAGGAAACCAAGGGTCCCATATCCTAGAGCCAGGCCAAAAAAAATGTATTTGAAAAAGGAAAACACACATAATGTGATAGTTAAATATTTGGCACTAATTTTATGCTAACTTGTTGGTCATGTTAAAAATTATAAATTGTAGCAAAGGAATCATACACTTCACTTTTTTTTTTGGTGGTGGGGATCGAACTCAGGGCCTTGTGCTTACAAGGCAAGCCTCTAACCACTGAGCTAAATCCCCAGCCCCTCACTTCACATTTTATACCTTCCTTTCTTTGTCTTTGTTTGGTTTCTTGTTTTGTAGTACTGGGAACTGAACCCAGGGTCTTTGCACTGAGGTCCATCCCCAACACTTTTTACTTTTTATTTTGAAATAAGACCTCCCTAAATGTCTAAATTTCCTCAGCTGGGCTCAAAACTACAGTCCCCCTACCTCAGCCTCTTGGAGTACTGGGGTTACAGTCATGCACTACCATGCCCACCTCACACACTTTATAATTTTGTACATATAAGCTTCCAGACACTGTTCTGGCTGACACACTGAGTGTGGTAAGAATAAAACTGGAGATTACTAAAAATCAGAATTATAGCCTCTGCTCTGATGTTACATGACAAGTTAACGACAACCTAAGATCTCTATGACCTCTAATTCATAATGTGAACAATCCAGGGACTAAAACAAGTATCCCTGAGAAGATAAAAACTTCTTGGAGACTATCTTAGTCCA
This sequence comes from Hystrix cristata, assembly GCA_004026905.1. NCBI lineage: Eukaryota > Metazoa > Chordata > Mammalia > Rodentia > Hystricidae > Hystrix > Hystrix cristata. Next base: position 22,116 of record PVJO010010267.1, read on the forward strand.
ATGGTCTCTAGAGTCAATGGATTTAGAGAGAGCAGATTTAATACAGAACAAGTACAAGTTACAACATTCACACACAAGCCAAATGTAGGAAGAGTACAGAACATCTATCTATACACTGGAGACCTGGAAAATCCAGTCAAGTGCTGAGAGCCCACAGCGATGTCCCTTCTAAGTCATGTCTGCACTAAAAGACTGAAAAAATCTATACTTGAGCCAGGATACAATCTTCACAGCAGAGATGAAGACCAGAGGGCCCCTGAAGCAAACAGCAGTCATCCCCAGTGACAGCAAGGTCCCAAGCTCCTCTCATGACGAGAACAGTTGAGTTCAAGGAAACCAGTCGCAACAGAGCTTCTCCAGGGAAACAGCCGGTACCTATCTTCTGCTCCTGTTCTCCTTTACACTGTGTTGTCAATAATCCTCAGGTGGATCTTCTATCCCCAGAACTACACTAACCCAGTTCAGCGGGGTTCCTGCTCAAGTTGACCACAATCAATCCACCACAGACACCATACAGGATAATGGCTTCAAATACAGTGTGACTATCAATCCTGATATGACACCTTAATTGGAGTAAGAAACATCTAAGAGATTAGTAGAGCACACTCCTGGGTGTGTCTGGGTGGGTCATGGAGGCATGATCTTGGGTACTACATATGATCCCTCATCCATTCCTCTCTGGTGCTGTTCCCCTCCTCTGCTTTCTGGTCGTCATGAACTAAGTGGTGTTATTCCACCACATTCTTCTCCCATGATGTCTCTGCCTTGGAGCCAGCTGTATATGGACTGAATCCACCCTAACCATGAGCTACTTTTCCTCCTGTAAGTTGGTAGTATCAGGTATTGTGTCCAGAAATGGGAAAGTAGACTATACAGAAATGTATTACCATGAGCAGGATTGTGGCTGTGTACAACCATGTGATTTAGAAGCCTTTAGAATGAGTTTAAGAAAAAAGTTTTGAAGAGTTGGGAGAAGCAGACTTAGAATTCTGTAAATAGATGGCTGGGTGATTCTGATTGGAGCTCAGAAGACCAGGATGCTCACAGTAATACAGACAATAAAGGCCAGGCTCAAGAAGTATTAATGGGGAACAAGGACCCCACTGACAATTGGCCCAGAAACCATGTGTGTTAGACTCTAGTAGAAAATATGTTTGTATTTTGCCCATGTCCTGAGATTTTGCAGGAAACAGAAATTAAAGGTGGTAGACTAATCTGACAGAGTAAATTCCAAGACAGCCTAATATTTAGACTGTGGTATGAATACTGATTGCTACTTTTAGCCAGATTTAAGAGAAGTAGGAACAAAAGCCAGCAAAGTACAAGCCAACAGCTCTTCTGTGAAACTCTGTAAAAATATAAGAAAAGTTACAACCCAAGGTACAAATGGCACAGCTTAAACATTCCCATTCCAAAAAGGAAGACTAGGACAGAAAAAAATTGGATCAAAGCAAGAATGAAAACCAGCAAGGCAAATATTATTTTTTTCATTGCTGAGACACAATACCTGACACTTGCAAATTAAAGGAGGAGAGGTTTATTTTGGCTCACAGTCTGTGGAGATTTTGGTCCATTGTTGGCTGGCTCCAGGGCAGGATGGCATGGCAGAGGGGCATGGCAGAGAAGTTGCTCACAGCATGGCAGTGGGGAAGGAGCGAGGGACCAACAGAGGAGGGAAAGAGATACAGTAAGTCCCTGACTTAGGAACATTTGAGTTGCAAACTTTCACCGATACAAACGGGGTTCACACAACAAACATTCATAAATGTGAACAAACCTTGGAAGTAGCTCATGTGACTGCTGGACGTTGTCACAGTTGTGTTGCTGTATGCTGACTGTACAGTGTGATAGTGTATAGCAGTACAATACAGTCGGAGACTTACTGTATTTGTATTTGTGTTAGTTTTTTTATGCTTTACATTATCTATTTGTATCAAAGGTGTATAAGACTTACTTTGTTGGACTTATGAATGAATTTGACTTACAGACATTGATTTTTTTCTTTAGAATTTGACTTCATGATAAAGTCATGTCAATAAGACAGTCAGTAGAAGATCCTCCACAAGGAACAATAATTGGACAACCATCCATAAACAAAAATAGCCATAGAATGGTTTCATTTTGCCTGCATCATCTTGCTCCCCAGATGAGCACTGCTCAGCACAGGGAACCCCTGACCCATGAGTTCCTCTCACGGGGAAAAGAACCGGGAGGCAGATGGCCAACTTCACCCTTTTGGAGCACTGCCTGAGCAACCTCTTTCAGTTTTGCCCCACCCAGACCACGGGGAAACTGGCATAGTGAAACCTCTGAGGAAACAATGGAGAACACAGAAAGAGAGTTGGGGCGACCAGAATCAGCCACACAGTGGGAGTTACTCTTTTTTCCCACTGCCTACTCTGCACAAGAACTCTGCAGCATCCTCTGCCAAAGACTGCAAAAGCCCCACAGCTTTCACTGCAGAAGATCCTCCAGTGTTTGCCATCACAGGCCCTAGAATCCTGTTCCACACAGGACCTTAGTGGCTGAAACCCACATCGAACACAGAGACAGCAAACAGTCACCTCCTGACTCAGCTGCCTGCAGCCTGGCTTATGAACACCACCACCCCAGCTCTTGAAGTTATGTGTGCCCAAACAGCTGGCCCCCACTCCCATTGCCAGCCCCCAGAATCCTGCTCACTTCTGCAGTCACATGCATGCACATAGAAGGTTCTAGTCCCTACAGCTGTGCGCTTTTTACTTAAGATCTATTTTGTCTGATATAATATTACTACCCCGCTCTCTTTTAATTTTTAAATTCACGGAGTATCTTTTTCTACCCCCTGGAAAATTTTATAGTTTTGGGTCTTAAAACTTAGTCTTTAATCTGTTTTGAATTAATTTTTTTGTCCTTTTTTGCAATGTTTTCTTTTAAATTTTTATTTTGATTAGTACCTGTTTGCAGTACATAATGACTACATTCCTCATGGGAAGTTGGTCCATGTACATAACATTTCTTAATTCTTTTTATTTTCCCTCCCCTCCCTTCCCTCTCTTTCCATCTCTTGGTCCCCTTTCCATTTGCAAAAGACCTATCTCTGTTTCCTATTATCTATCTTTTACTTTGATCTTTAACTTATTTATACTTTGGCTTTCTCATATAAAAGAAATCACATGATATTTAAGCTTGTGTGTCTGATTTATTTCACTTAGCATTATTGTCTCAAGTACCTACAAATGACTCAAATTTATCCTTCTTTATAGCAGAGTAGTACTCCATTGTATATAAATAACACATTTTCTATATCCATTCATCTGTTGACAGATACATAGGCCATTTCCAAGATTAAGAAGGTGTGCTGCTATAAACACAGATATGCATGTACCACTATACTGTCTTTAATCCTTTTAGAAAGATACTTAGAAAAGGAATAGCTGGATCAAATGGAATTTTTATTTTCAGATTTTTTAAGAATCTCCATACTGATTTCCACAGTGGTTGTGCTACTGTACATTTCCACTAAAAATGTAGAAGGGTTCCTTTTTTCCCTTCAGCTTTGCCAGCATTTGCTATTATCTGTCCACTTACTTGTGTCTTGTTCCGTTCCTTTAATCAATGTTTTCTAGTTTTTAGGGTATAGATCTTCTCTCTCCTAAGTATGTCATTGTTTTTGATGCTATTATAAATGGAATCGTTTTCCTGGTTTGTCAGAGGATTTCTTGTTGCATATTAAAAGGCCACTGAAATGTATTCTACCACTTCATAGATTCATTCATTATTTCTAACAGTTTTTGGTGAAGGCTTTGGGGTTTATGTATATAAGGCCATGTTGCCTATAAAGATAAACCATTTGCTCCTTTTCTGATTTGGACACATTTTATTTCTTTCTCTTGCCTAACTGCTCTCGCTCAGGTTACCAGTACTATGTTGAATTGATGCGGCAGGAGCAGACATCCTTGCCTTATTCCTGATCTTAGAGGGAAAGTTTCACCACTCAGTATGATGTTAGCTGAATGTGTATCATTTATGACCTTTGTTGTGTTAAGATGCATCCCTTCTATGCCTAATTCATTAAGAAATTTTTAACATGAAAAGATGCTGAATTTTGTCACATGTTTTTTCTGCATCTATTGAGATATATTTTTATCCTTCATTTTGTTAAGATAATGTACCACCTTGCTTTATTTGCATATGTTGAAACATGCTTTCATTCAAAAATCAATTGCATTTGATCATAGTGAATGATCATTCCAACGTGCTTCTTGATTGCTTACTGATAATCTGTTGAGTATTAATGCATGAATGTTCATCAGTTATGCTGGCTACATTAGTTGGCTTTTCCATAACTGAGACACAATACACTACACCCACAATTTAGAGGAGAAGAGGTTTAATTTCACACACAATTCGGAGGGTTCAGTCCACAGCTGGCTGGCTCAAAGGCAGAAATTTCATGGCAGAAGGACAGGGTAAAGAAAAGCTGTTTGGTTCATGGCAGCCTGGAGCAAGGTTACCATAACTAAAATTGTCAAACAATAGAAATAAGAGTGAAAACCTTTCACAGTTGTAATACCAGTAACCTAGATTTTCCACACTGCTCCCTCTTCACTGGTGTCACTGTCTGGTTTCAATTACTTGTATAATTTACTCCTGTGGTTGAGACAGTCACTTGTCTAAAGCCCTGAGGACTGTTGTTCCCTCCTAACTCATGTCCTGATTTTGAGCTCAGGACATTCCCCCCTCCTGAATACCTCTGTGGACACAATTATACTGATCAATTTGCAGGGTAAATATCATAGACTTCTCTGCATCTTCACTTCACAGCTTTTTCTTGCCTATTATATGGCTAACAGGTTGTTGCCCCTGGTGCTAATTGCTGTTACCTATTTCAGCTTTGCTTTTTCTCTCTCCTGGCTCCCATGATCACTGCCAGATTATTTTCTGATTTGCACAGAACTAGTTTTCACTTCCTTCTGCCTTTCCCAGCTGGGCATTACTGGGTGCCCCCTCCCTCCATGGAAAGTCCCACTGTATGTAGAAGAAATAAGTGGCTGCTTATTGTTATTAAAACTGTGCTTGGTAAATCTTTACTTTCCCACCACCCACAGGTTCTGGGAATGGGAGCAATGGTGCACGGCAATTAAACGTACCCCATTCTGTTTTGGGCTTCTCTGAGTTTCTGGGTTGGAGTTGCCTAATTGTGCCATGCCCAGAGGAGAGAATAACTTGACTGTGGGTGTGTTTAACGTATCAGATTGTCACAGAAGGGCCGACTTGCTCCCTCCCTCAGCCTGGGACTTTCCCAAGGTGGAACAGGTGCTAGGTCGGGGTGGGGAGGGTACCATGATCCAGGCATGGACCAGTTTCCTCTCTCACACCCTCTGAACTATGGGTTTTAGTCCAGCTTGGTTGCCTTTTCATTTATTGTCCCATTTTAGACTTTATCTTTTGCCCTCATTTCAGATTAACTGCTTTTTGTTAGACACCAAATCTGAGATACTCACCACCACTGGCACCCCCATGATGAAGCTCCTCCTATTGACTGCCAATATCTTGTGTCTTTATGTCATCAGCAATACTAGGGTTTGTTTCTGGAGAACTGGGTTACTTGCACTCTACCTTTCTCTTCCCAAATTAACAGATGGCTGAATCTTGGAACAGAGGCAAAGACCCATAGTTAACCATGCCCAGAGCACATCACTGGAAAGCAGAAACAAACTAAAGAAATCTTCATACAAGCAACAAATTATTTCCACTACAACCCACCCATAACTGTTAGCGCGCGCGCGCACACACACACACACACACACACACACACACACAAAACAAAAACAAAAACAAAACATTAGAAAACAAGGCAACAAAGTGCCTTCAAAAACTCCCAGCTCCCCAAAGCTGATCCAGGGAAGAAATCACAAGCCAAAGAGATAAATTATAAAAAATTATTTTTTTAAAAAGGGTAAAAACCAGATCAATAAAGTGCTCAGTGAGCTCAAACATGATGTAATAGATAATGATTTTAATAAAATGATCAATGAGCTTACAGATGACATTAATAAAAAGCTAGCTGATCTAAAAAAATAATTAAAAATGAGCACTTTAGCAAAAACTTTAGATTCCATGAAAAGGTACCAAACAGAAATCTAGGAGATGAACAAAAATTTTATTAAAAGTATGGACAGCAGAAGTGACCAATGTGAGAACAGAGTGTCAGAACTAGAACATAGGGCTGATGCAGGTGACCATACACTTAGAAGTGCCTTAGAAACAACAATAGAAATTGGAAAATGGATGAAATAGCTGTTACGCAATGCAAAGATTATCTAAGATGAACTGGAATTACTGAAAAATCAGAAGACAACACAAATGGCATAAAAATATCTGTTTACAGAAACCATAGGAGAAAAATTTTCCAAGTATGGGGAAAGAATTTAACATACAAGTAACTGAGGCATATAAAATCCCAAACAACCATAACTGAAAAAGAACTTTTCCATGACATATCATAGTCAAAATACCTACAGTCCAACAAAAAGACAGAATTTTAAAAGCTGTTAGAGAAAAGCAATAAAGCACTTCCAAAAAGAAACTCATTAGAATTGCAGCAGACTTCTCAACAAAAATGTTAAAGGCCAGGAGAGCTTGGAGCGAAGTACTTCAAGCCCTCCAACCTGCAAAACCATCTTTCAAAATTGATGGAAAAATAAGGACTTTCCATGGCAAAGAGCACCTTCAGAATTTCATGACCACCAAAGCAACACTCCAAAAACTTCCCAAGGATGTCTTAGAGACAATAAAGCCAACATTCCCCAAAAGTCTAGTGGAATGAATGTACCATGTAGGATAGCACTTAAGCAGTAGGGGAAAAAAACAAATCATCAACAGAAAAATAATGCAGTGACAAGAATAACTCAGTGCCTTTCTGTTAAAAACTCACAACATGAAAGGTCTCAACTCCCCAATCAAAAGACACAGATCGGCAGATCATACGAAAAAATAAAACTCAATGGTATTTTATATAAAAGAAACACATTTCACCCAAAATGAATTTCATACACTAAAAACTGAAGAACAGACAATAGTATTCTATACAATGGGACCTTGAAAACAAGTAGGAGTACTATCCTATTTTTGGACAAAGTGGACTGTTACAGCTTGCATCTAGATGCCCTGCCAAAGCCTTATATGGTCATAGGTGGGCTTTTCAGGGGTGCTGCCGGGATTAAGCGTGTGATGCTGGGATTATGGGTTTCCAATTACTAAATCAGTCCACTGATTGATTTGACACAGTTTTGGGTGTGGATAATGGAAAGCCCACCCTGAGTGTGTGTTACACTACCCAAAGAGTGGGTAGGCTGGGTGAATATAAAGGGATGCAAAGAAGGCAGGCCTGCTGCTGCTTCTTTGCTACTTTACTGCTTTGCTGCCTTCTTCCTGCCATGAACTGTTTCTCCTCTGTGATGTCCCTCTGCCATGCCACCGTGCCTTAGAGCCAGCCAATTATGAGATAAAAACCTCTAAAAATTGTGAGCTAAATCAATTTTTCCTTCTTTAACTTTGGTTGTCAGCTATTTTGTCTGAGCAATGAGAAAAGGTAACTAAGACATGGACTTCAAGCCAAAACTGAGCAGAAGAGGCAAAAAAGTGTACTACATTTGGGTCAAGGGAACAATTCAACAGGACAAGATAACAATTACAAATATATATGCACCAGACATCAACACATCAACTTCACAAATGAAACACTACTGGACATAGAAAAGCAGGTAAACATCAACACAATTATAATGGATGTTAGCTTAAAGTCCCTTTCAGCAGCATAACTTCTATTCTAGGTTTAAAGCCAGCTAACTTCCTTATTCAGGCCCTCATTCCATCCCTGGCTGAAGCTCCACCTCCCTATTCCAGAATAAAAAGCTGCTACTCTGGCCCTCAGAGGCATGCTGAATCCTCAACTTCAGAAACTTCAGACCACCAACATGCTGCTGTACTTATGCTAATAAATCTTCAGCCAACAGACTTCCAGGAAGATTTCCGAACAGTGAGAAGCACAGAAAAAGCCTCTCTGAGATTTGTTGTCCAGGCACTGGAATATAGCAATTTAGGAAAGAGAAAAAGGAGGGAGGCGTGTTCCCAGGACTCAGCAGGGATCTGAAGCAAGAGTTGATGATCACGGGGGAAGCAAAAGGAGAGACCAGCATAGAAGAAGAAGGTGACAGATGGATGGCATTTTCTCCCAGAGCTCTGGTACACAGCCCTAGTTCACAGACCCGGTTTGCAGCATTAGCTCTCAGCACGAGTGACGCAGTTTGAGCCTGCAGATGCACGGTGACTACTAGTGACCCCAGAGACCTCCACAGAAAGACACACAAATGGAGTGCAGCAGTGGACAGGGCAGACTGCAGTGGCTGGTGAGTTACCTGAGTCATCTGATTTCATATGGCCCCCAGGAAAGGGTGGTGATCAGTCGATCACCATCTTGGAAAGGGGACAAGCTCAGAACTCAGAAAAGCTGCCAGTGGCTTTTGGTGCTGGGGCAAGGTGGGGCAAGGTGGAGCAGAGTTCAAACTCAAATTGGCAGGAGGGCAAGGAGCTAAGTTCAAACTGGCAGGGAACTAAGTCTAAGCTGGTGGGAGACACACAGTGTGTCTCCAGCTGAACAAATTGGGTTCCAACCCTACAGCCAGTGATCAGGCTGAAGAGATGACAGTCATAAATATATATGCACCAAATACTAGTGCACCTAACCATATACAACAAATATTAACAGACGTGAAAAACCAAATAAGCACTAATATGATTGTAATGGGAGACTTCAATACCTCACTGTCACAAACAGACAGATCAGCTAGATAAAAAGTCAACAGGAAATATCAGAACTAAACCAAACTTTTGAACAAATGGACCTAGTAGATCTATACAGAGTATTCCACCACACAACATCACAATACACATTCTTCTCAGCTGCACGTGGGACTTGCTCCAAAATAAACCACACACTAGCTCATAAAACACGCTTAAGTAAATGCAAAGGAATTGAAATTGTCCCATGTGTACTATCAGACCATAGTGCATTGAAACTGGAAATAAACAGCAAAAGGAACCACAAAAACTCCATAAACACATGGAAATTAAATAGCACGCTCCTGTGACCCTCTGTGATCAGTGGGTCACAGATGAAATTAAAGAAGAAATTAGACAGTTTCTATAATTGAACAATAATGCCAATACAACCTACCAAAATTTATGGGACACAGTGAAAGCACTCCTACGAGGGAAATTTATAGCATTGACCTCCCATATCAGAAAAGCAGAGTGAGCTCAAATAAACAACCTAATGTTGAAACTCAAGCTTCTAGAAAAAGAAGAGCAACTCAAACCCAAACCTCATATGAGAGAGAATATTAGAGCCAAAATTAATGCAATTGAAACTAAGAAATCAATACAAAGAATCAATGAATCAAAGAGTTGGTTCTTTTTTTTTTTTAGGTGCTGGGACTCAAACTCAGGGCCTTGTGCTTGGAAGGCAAGCACTCTAACCACTGAGCTAAATCCCCAGCCCCAAAGAGTTGGTTCTTTGAAAAATTAAATAAAATTGACCAACCCTTAGCCAACCTTATTTTAAAAAAGGAAAGAAAAAACTCAAATCCATACAATTAGGAATGAAAAGGGTGAAATCACAACAGATCCTGCAGAAGTCCAGAAGATTATCAATACCTACTTCAAGAACCTATATTCTAATAAGATCGTAAACACAGAAGAAATAGATTCCTAGATACATATGAATTACCAAAAGTGGATCAAGAAGATATAAAAACTCTAAATAACTCAATGTCAGCCACTGAAATTGAAGAAGTAATTAAAAACCTACCAACAAAGAAAAGCCCAGGTCTTGACGGATTCACTGCTGAATTCTACATGAAATTTAGAGCAGATTTAATGCCACTAATTCTCAAATTCTTTAACGAAATTGAAACAGAAGCAATACTCCCAAATTCATTCCTGGAAGCAAGCATTACCCTAATACCAAAGCCAGAGAAGGATCCAATGAAAAAAGAGAACTACAGGCCAATCTCATTAATGAACATAGATGCAATAATCCTCAATAAGATACTGGCAAACAGAATGCAACACATTATCAAGAAGATTATACACTATGACCAAGTAGGATTCATCCCAGGATGCAGGGATGGTTCAACATATGCAAATCAATAAATGTGATACACCATATTAACAGAGCCAAGGACAAAAGCCATGTGATCATCTCAATAGACGCAGAAAAAGCATTTGACAAGGTCCAACACCCATTCATGATAAAAACCCTGCAGAAAATTGAAATAGGCGGTCTTTATCTCAATCTGATAAAAGCCATCGATGACAAACCAACAGCCAACATCATACTAAATGGTCAAAACTAAAAGCTTTCACTCTAAAATCTGGAACAAGACAAGGATGTCCACTCTCACCATTCTCATTCAGTATAGTTCTTAAAACATTAGCCAGAGCAATTAGACAAGAGAAAGAAATAAAAGGAATAAGGATAGGAAAAGAAGAAGTTAAATTATCATTATTTGCAGATGACATGATACTCTATATAGAAGACCCCAAAAACTCCACAAAAAGACTTCTAGATTTAATAACCAAATTCAGCAGCATAGCTGGATACAAAGTCAGCACTCAGAAATCAATAGCATTCCTGTACACAAACAACAGACTCACCGAGAGAGAAATTAGGGAAACAACACCTTTCACAATAGCCTCCAAAAAAATGAAGTACCTAGGAATCAATCTGACGAAGGAAGTAAAAGATCTATACAATGAAAACTACAGTACTTTGAAAAAAGAGATTGAAGAAGATATCAGAAAATGGAAAGATATCCCTTGCTCCTGGGTAGGTAGAACCAATACAGTGAAAATGGCCATACTCCCAAAACTGTTATACGGATTTAATGCAATCCCAATTAAATTACCAATAGCATACCTCACAGAATTAAAGAAGACAATCCCAAAATTCATTTGGAACCAAAAGAAACTTAGAATAGCAAAAGAAATTCTGGACAACAAAAGCAAAGCACAGCCCATCACAATCCCTGACCTGAAATTATATTACAAAGCTACTGCAATAAAAGCAGCATGGTACTGGCAAAAAAAACAGACCCCAGGATCAAAGGAACAGATTAGAAGATGCAGAAACATGTCCAAACACTCTCAGTCACCTTTTCTCTAACAAAGGGGCCAAACAACCTCACTAGAAGAAAGATAGTTTCTTTAATAAATGGTGCTGGAAAAACTGGCTCTCCACATGCCGAAGGTTAAAACTAGACCCATATCTTTCCTCATGTACTAAGCTAAAATGAAAGTGAATCAAAGATCTAAATATTAAAACAGAAACACTAAATCTGTTGGAAGATAGAATAGGTAGAACTCTTGAAGACATAGATGTAAGCAAAGACTTTATGAACAAATCCCCAGTTGCCCAGGAAATATCACAAAGAATCAACAACTGGGATCTCATCTTATTAAAAAGCTTTTGCACAGCAAAAGAAACCACCAACAGAGCAAAGAGACAACCCACAGAGTGGGAAAAAATTTTTGCCAGCTGTTCCTCTGACAAAGGACTAATAGCTTGAATATATAAAGAACTCAAAAAAATCAGACCCCCCCCCAAATTTTAAGACCGAATCCATAAGTGGACAACTGAAATGATCAGACAATTCTCAGGTGAAGAAGTAGAAACAGCAAATAAACATATGAAAAAATGTTCAATATCACTGGTCATTCGAGAGATGCAAATTAAAACAACACTGAGATTCCATCTTACTCCAGAAAGAATGGCTATTATCAACAAATCAGCCAAAAACAAATGCTGGAGGGGCTGTGGAGAAAAAGGAACCCTTCTCCAGTGTTGGCAGGAGTGTAGACTGGTGCAATTGCTAGGGAAATCAGTGTGGAGATTCCTCAGGGAACTAGGACTAGATGTTCCATTTGACCTAGCTATTCCCCTTCTTGGTATCTTCCCAAAAGAATTAAAAGTATCATACCACAGTGATACATGCATACCCATGTTTATAGCGGCACAGTTTGTAATAGCTAAATCTTGGAAACAGCCCAGATGCCCATCAACCGAGGACTGCATAAAGAAAATGTGATTTTTTATACAATGGAGGGGGTGAAGGGAGGGAAGGGGAATGGGAAAAAAAGAAGCAGCAAGATATATCATGTACAAGTACAAATCTCCTACGATGAATGTTATCACTATGTACATCTAAAATGTATCATTAAAATAAAATTTTTAAAAATGTAAAAAGTAAAAAAAAAAAACAAACCACAGCAGATTAACAAGAAAAACAAATCTCCAGCCTTGATTGGTCATCTTCTGGTCTTAAATCTAATCTAACATTTTGGTGCTGAGACCCAGGACCAGCGCCACCTTTGTGAGGCAGCCAGTCCATAAGGCCTCCCTGGCCAGTGTTTTCCTTCCACATGACACTACCCATCCTTTCTCCTCTTTGGAGGTGGGTGAGTCTCTAAGTCTCCTCCAAAGAACCTTGCCAATTTCTTCTGCTCATCCATTAGTCTGAAAACTCTAGTGCTAAGTCTTGGTCCTTCCTACCTTGGTCCTTCCTACCTGTTCCTACAAAGGGACAAGCCAAACTGTCCCTTTGGCCTGACCCCTCACTGGTCTCCTGCTAGGTGGCCACAATTAACATGAGAATACTCAGAGACACAGGGATGCCTGTCTCTCTGTTGTTCTCTCTTCCATTTGCTTGAAGACCCCATCCACTCTACTATGGGCAACTCCAATTTGGCCCTCCAATTCTCCCGTGTACTATCTCCTTAAAAATCTAAACATCCTTTTTCCAGGACGGGGAGACATCAAACAAGAAAAAGTATTTTCTTCTAGAATGAGGTTTAATAGATAATATTCAATAACCCAAACAAACACAGGCTCTTCAACTTCCAAATTCTTGAAGACTTAAACAGATTTATCCAGCACAATGACAAGCAGTCCAAATTTCCTCATATGTAGGCTTTCTTTTACCTTCTCAGTCAAATTTCTGTCAATCTTGTACTACTTCCCAAATTCTCTTTCTTCATTATCAGTCTAGACTTGACTTTAATTCTATCTTTACACCTGAATTTAATCTTTCCAGCCACACATCTCCACCACCATATGCCCTTCAACCCTTAGACCCTTCTTCATTTCTGCCACTAGAAGCCTCTTCCTATTATCCTTCTCTTCCAGCCCATTCTTTATCACCACTATTATAGCCTCCTCCAACCACCCCTTTCTTCTGGTCTTTCCCAACTCCATCATCAAAGGTTTCCTCTCATTTCACCTCTCCATCTCTCCACCATCTTTTTTCCACACCTGCTACTTGCTCTTATACACACCAACTCCCTTTTAAACCAAAACATTGAATGGCTTCAGTTCTCCCTCTCCTAGAGGTACAGGGGCAGAGGACAGCATCCACATTCATGTTCCCTTCTCCCTTTTTGACTTTTCCCAAATTAAAAATGCCTAGGTTTTGGCCACCCTCCGCCTCCAGTTCAGCCTCCAGTCTTTCTCCCACCTGATAAATCCCTCTCTCTCCCTCTGTATTCTAATGCTGTTTTTGCCTTCTAACTCTTATTGGTATAATTCTATGCTGTTAAAATAACAAAATTATTACAAGAGATCTCTATTGTGATTCATCTATAAAAGTAGTGTGGTACCCCCTAGGGAAATAATTACCTTATATATCTCATCTGTTTGTCTACATGTTAATCTGTGTTTATAATAATCAACCTTGGATAGGGAAACCAGTGGACAAGACTCCCTCCATGGCTAAAAAGCAGCTGCCTGAATCAATTTACTTCAGTTTTCTGCATGATGACTATCTTCTCCAGTTTTTGCCAGGGTCTCCAGCCCCCAGTATTAGGGGAAATACTATTGTTTGTTAGTAGAAAAATACAACTTCTTTTAAAATGTCTATATAAAGTCACAGTGGTCTCCACACACACACCTGTGGCAGCAATAACACACTAACCTCCAAACTCCGAGTCTGCGCCAAGTAAATACAAGAAAAAAAGCTAAAATAAAACAGAATATTAATGTTGCCAAAAAGATAATTATTTAAAACTGGGGAGGGGGTCTGAACCACCAGAATGAATTCAAGCTGGAATGTAAACCCAAACTGATATAAAAAATAAGTCAAACTCAAGGCCAAATATCAGGTAAAAAGTGGCTCTCAGTTTACACATAGTCTACACCGAGTCCTGGCAAATAAAAAGCTAAGATATATTCCTGTCTCAGGATGCTAAAAGAGAAAAGAGATGTGTATGTATGTATATGTTCCAACTCCACATAAGGAACGGCAAACATGTACAAAAAAAGGAAGAAGATAAAAGATATTGGGGGCAGGGAAAGGGGGTAAAAAAGGAATCAAGGTATATTATGTACATGTACTAGCTTCCCATGAAAAATGTAAACATTATGTACTATACATATGTACGAATAAAATAAAATATGAAAAAAGAAACTAGTCTTCCTGACTCCCCATAAAAAGGTAATGAGGGCTTATTAGAAAAACATCTTAACTGATTGATAAGTTTGCTTTAAATTTTGGTGGTTTAAATGAACACTTTTGTCTGCTCAATGTGCCTATAACATTTCTTATAAGCAGTTTAGGAAGAATTCTTAAACTACAACTACAAGGTTAATTTGCACCTTGTTGGTTTCTTCATGTACTAAAATAACATACCCTTTAAGGTCATATAAAGTCTTAAAGGGTTGTCAGCTCCCTCAAAAAGGTAACAGCTTTATATTTCTTTCTACATTCTTCTGTACTAAGATAATTTACTGTTCAAGGGTTATTTGAAAATCTGTTATTTAGCCATCTCTAATGAATATGTAACATCTGTGAGTTAAATCTGAGATAAAAATGTACTAGAAACATTTTAAAATCCAAGTGGCTACTAGGCTTGTTACAGAAAGAAACCAATAAGTATGATAGAGAAGGAAATATAAAGAAAGTTATAAACATAAAGATATATTTTTAGTATGAGAGGATTTTATGTGATAAGATTTTCCCCTACCAAGATGGAAAAAGGAAAAATAGTGACAAAACTAGGAGATCCAAACTTAGGTCAGAAGATTTGTGGAAGATGAAGTTTATAAAAGGAAATCTATGTTTGGCTATTCTGTTTTTATTCTTGTTGGTTTGATTAGACCTAAGATCTAATCAAAATTCCTGACATTAATTCTATGTCTCAACTCTAAGCTCAAATTCACCTTACCTCTGATGATTAAAAAAAGGCCCCTAACAATGTCCCCACTTGACTCAACCCAAGACCCAACTTAACCCTCCAAAACAAAGAAAGAAAGAAATTGTGGTATTTAGACACAATGGAGCACTCCTCTCCTATAAAGAAGGGTAAATTTGAGTCACTTGTAGGAAAATAGATACACCTTGAGACCATAATGTTAAGTAAATCACACAAGCTAAGTATCACATGGTTTCTCATATATGAAAAACCCAAAGCATAAATAATTGAAGATTAAAATAAAAGATAGATCACAGTAAACAAGGAGATAAATCTTGTAAATGGGAAGAGGACCAAGAGATGGAGGTTAAGGAAATTGAATATAAAATGAATTAAGATGTGTTATGTGCATGTACCAACTCCCAACAATGAATGTAACAATTACGTATTTCAAACATATACAAATAAATATAAGAATTTGAAGAAAAGTATATCCTCAACCTGGTCTACATGCTCTCAAACACTTTCAAGACTTCCAGAAGCCTCCTCTCCTCTGTGTAATCACTGGAAAGGAAGAGTCACTTATTATATGCTAGTTCTTTAACACCAGGGTATAATCTTCGTAGGACTTTTACATTCTTACTGGAATAATTTATTGGGTTGCTAATAGTGTCTTCTCTGGTCTATACTTTATATCTGGGGCACAGCAGATCTGCTACAAAAATAAGTAAGTGCTGGAAATGAAGGGACTGCAGGCTTACACTGAAACCAGGCAGAGTGAAGTTCATTGTCATGAGCTTCTCCTGCCACTCCACTGTGTGCCTCCAAGGTTTCAGGGATAAACTTGTCATGAAGGATCCATAACTTTATACAAGTACTTTAACTCAAAAGGTAAAAGATTAAGTATTGTCTGTTCACATGATAAAGTATTCAGCTGCTAAACCGTATTTTTATTATTCCCTAGTAAACAAGACTTGGGTGTTTTCAGACTGATTACAAAGGGTTTCCCTTGGATTTCATTGAAGTAGATTCATTCAGCTGTGCTTTTTGGTGCCTAAAAGCCATGCTCATCCAAATCACTTATATCTTTCTGTCACTCTAATTGCTCCACAATTCACTTTTAGGAGCTCTTAACAGCTTTCCTTTCTATTTTGAAATATTGTAGAGAGTTAAGGCTGGTGTTCAAGCATGCAGCCTTCTCTATGAGGTCTCAGTGCCCAGACTATGAAAGCTAAATATTTACTGAACTTCCTCTCTTCAAGGTCATCGGAGACCTTTAGCAAACCAAACCAATAACCTTTTATCTGTTCTTATTCTATTTGACTGCTTCTATTCATTCAAAAAATATTTACTGACGCTTACTGGGTAGCTGGTCTGATCTAGTCGATATCAACAAAGAAATCAACAAGGCACAGTTCTACTCCAAAATGGAATGGTAAAAACAGGAAGAGATAAGTAAATATTAAAGTACACTGTGATGGTTCCACAAGACCTTGTAAATTAAAGGTAATGTGAAGGAGCAAAGAGAAAGGTAACCTTATTAAAGCTGAGATTTAAAGGGATGACATCCTGGAAGAGGTAGTAAAAATTGTTCAAAAAGATAATTAGGAAGTGGCTATTGTACCCCCCAGATAAAGAAATCACATGTAAAGCAGTATTAGAGGGCAGGAAGCATTCCTAGACTGCCAGAAGATCATTAAAGGAAAATGAATATGGGGAGAAGTGAGACGTGAAGTAGGACAAATTAATGACCCAAATATTTTAAGGGAGCACCCTGACCGCAACATGGAGATGGATTGCTTTGATATGGATGGGGAAGAGCAGAAAAAAATGTCAGTGAATTATTGGAATAGTCCCTGTGAAAAATAATTTGAATCTAAACTAGGACATTTACAGTGCAGATAAAGAAGAATATGGAGAAGAATTGGTATAGCAGGATTAGTGAGACAGGGGTTAGGATTCTATTAGGCAGTATGGACAGCAGCCCCAAAATGGAGTCAGGAAGCCCAAACCGGAGTCTGCTGAGTCATGACCCTCCAGGGACCATGACTGCCAGGTGGTCTTCAGCTGTCTGGGACCCATTTGAGCCAATGATCGTGCAGACCATTGGCTCAAATGGGCCTTGTATGGACACTCTGTGAACATGCAGAGATCGGACCCAAGAAAGTAGGTAGTCTCCTATAGGATAGAAATTATCTTGCTTACATGGTGGCCTGAGCTCCTTCTAAATCCCTTTAAAATCTCTAGGCAAAGAGCCCCCATTGGTATCCTACTCAGAACACCCCCCAGGCTGTGGGAGCTTTATTTCCTTGCCTTGGCATCTTTTACTTTCTTGCCTTTATATCATTTAAATAAATTTGCTTGCACTCTACCTCCTCCGACCTGCAGTTTCATTTTTTAGCACCATGGGACATGACCCAGGCATTCCAGTAACAGTGGTAGAGTTTGAACTGGGAGGTTTGGAGATGGAAAGGTAATAGGTAAAAGGTTATTCTTGGGGAAGAAAGAGTCTAAAAGGTCAATGAGAAACTCGCCAAAGCCTCATGCCATTAAACAATATGTCACACACAAAAGAAGAAAACCTTAGCTGGTAAATGAACTCACTGTGTTTACTTTGAAGAGCCCACAAATCAACCAGATACAAGTTTCTGGCTACAATACAAATTTGGGGAATTGGTGCATGCTTAACAATGAAAGGAATTAGTGTGAGTCAGGAATGGTGGCACATGCTATAATCCCAGCACTCTGGGAAACTGAGGCAAAAGGATCACAAGTCCAGGTCTCCACCAGAGCAACTTAGCAAATCCATGTCTCAAAATTTAAAGATTAGAAAATGAAAAAGGGGCTAGGGACATAGCTCAGTGGTATAGCACCCCTGGATTCAACCCCCAGTACCAAAAAATGTTTTCAAAGTATGGTTAAGATCACTCAGTGCAGAGAATGACAAGAATAGTGGCCTGCAGATGGAGTGACATTTCAGAAATCCAAAGGATGATAGCCTGGCAAATAGAGAAAAATCAGCCAAGAGAAGAAAAACCAAAAGATACCAGTTTCAGAGAAGCATTAACAGTGGTTGACCAACCCAGAAAAGGATCTGTGTAAAAGCTGGTAGAATGTGGCAGTAGAGGTAATTATTCCAAATTTTACAAATGTGCTTTGTTCTTTTGCCTTCATGAGTACAACACATTGTATTTCACACTAGCAACCATTTCCCTTTGGGAAAATTAAATTTGTTTTTAAGAAATGTAAAGAAAAAAGAGAAAGTTTGCATACTCTGCACATAAATTGGATATGCAGTAAGATAAGAAACCTTGTAGACCGGGATGTTAGCTTAGGAAAGAATGTTTGGCCTGTCTTTTCTCCCTTTTTTAGCTTCTCAGCAACTGAGGTTGAATGACTTAGAACACAAGGTTTACTAATGTGATATGGTGTCTCATACCCTAACAATAGCCGGGTTAGCCCCAGAAAGGGGAAGAGACAATGATGGAGAAATTTAAAATTAAAAAAAAAAAAAAGACACCCATGTATTTCTAGCATGGAAGAAAATGGGAATAAAAGAGATTGAAAGCTATCAAACTTGTGTCTCCCCTTTTTCCCTCCCTGGACTTAGGGGGATGTGGGTCATAACTGAAGATAAAAATCAATGTCAAAAGGCAATAGTGTCCTACTTCTCATAGAAGACGGGGAAAAGAGTATCT
Source organism: Hystrix cristata (assembly GCA_004026905.1). Taxonomy (NCBI): domain Eukaryota; kingdom Metazoa; phylum Chordata; class Mammalia; order Rodentia; family Hystricidae; genus Hystrix; species Hystrix cristata. Next base: position 41,042 of record PVJO010010267.1, read on the forward strand.
TTCAAATTTTCCTCTGGCCCCTAAATATAACCTAGGATTCAACCACAGCTTCTTGGCTGTGCGGTCTTTGCAAAAAAGGCTTCAAGGTTAAGCACCAGACCTCTAGAATTCCTGCTTGCGTGCAGCTGAGAGGCAGTGGGCCTGCCAAGGAGCCTGCTGGGCAGACAGGGTGATCTCAGGGAGGAAGCTTGATAGCCCCTGCGGCGGGAGGCTGGACAAAAGCCACAGCAGTTATTCAGGAGCCAGGTGAGGCCAGGTCAGACAAGATCACTGCTGAGAGAGAACAAATAGAGTGATATCACCACAGACTGCCTGTAATAGTGCCAGCAGCACTCTGTCAGTCAAGGAACCCTGCTCTTGAGGCCAGACAGTGCACATACATCCCAGGACTGTGCAAGCCAGGGAACCCCTTCTCCAACACAAATGAACACAGCAGAAGAAGCAGGAGCTGAAAAAGGTCAACTAAGAGACTGAGAAAACCTTGTCCCCAAAAGGAGTCTTCATATCATATTGGTCTTTCATAGCCCCAATAATACATTGAGTCAATTCGTTTTCCAGCTACTCCACTGATAAAAGAGGGGATTTGTTATAAAGTAATGTTTTTCTTCTTCACATTAGAATGTTACGCACAGTTTGTGATCCTGTTACATTGGTAAAATGATATTTGGAAAATAAGTATAAAATAAAATAATGTAAAATAGTAATGAAATGCTAAATAAAATAATATAAAATACAAAATAATATAAAATGATAAGACAAATCTCCCCAACTTTGGGCAAATTTTTTCTCCCTCTCTTCTATTTTGCCTGTCCTAAACTACATTGGCTACTTACAGATCCCTGATAGGGGACCAGCCACACAAGTTGGCTTCCTTCTCTCACAGGAATCAGAGGTAAAGTGGCACAGTCTGGGGCCAGACTGCCTGGGTTGGAATCCTGTCTCATCACTTTCTGTCTGTGTGATGGTGATTTTAGGAAACACTTGACTTCCCTAACCTTAGTATCTTTATGTGCCCAGCTCTTACCTGTTATACTGAGAACAGTTGTTCTCTGCTTGTAAACATTAAAAGATTAAGAAATAGGACATACTGCATTCTAGATACATTTTTGTTATTGTATTAGCTTGCCAAAAATATTATCCAAGGAATAAATAGAAAATAAACTCACAATAACAAAGACAATAAAAGGAGGCATCAATAAAGTGATTTCAATAAATTCTTGAAGGACAGACACAAAGCAGATAAAGAAACACTACTGATAAATCAGGGCAGAAGAACTCATAACCTAGCATCATAGTTGGCAAACATTTTCTCTAAAGCCAGATAGTAAATGTGTTAGGTTTTGTGGGTCAAGTGGCAAAATACAGGGTATTATATAAGTCTCTTTTACAACTCCAGTTCTGTCATTTGTGGCATGAAGGAAGCCACAGACAAGATGTACATGAATGAAAATGACTATATCCCAACAAAACTTTGCTTAAGGCATTGAAATTTTAATTTATTATAATTTTAATATGTTTCAAAATAGTATTATTTTCAATTTTTAAATGTGATTTAAAATGTAAGAAAAGATCATAGCTCTCAGGCTATTCAAATATAGGTGGTTGACAAGATTTAGGCCATGACCATACTTCCAAAATTGTTATATGGATTTAATGCAATCCCATTCAAAATGCCAATAACATACCTCACAGAATTAGAGAAAACAATTCTAAAATTCATTTGGAACCAGAAGAGACCTAGAATAGCAGAAGCAATTCTGGGCAACAAAGGCAAGGCAGGGGGCATCACAATTACTGACTCAACATTATACTACGAAGCTACCATGATAAAAACAGCATGGTACAGGCAAAAACAACAGACCTAAAGATCAATAGAAAAGATTAAAACATACAAAAACAACTCCAAACACTCAGTCCCCTTATCGTGACAAAGGAATCAACATCTTCAATGGAAGAAAGACAGTCTCTTTAATAAATGGCACAGGAAAAACTGGCTTTCCACATGCCAAATTTTAGGACTAGACCCATATCTCCCACCATACACTAAACTAAAATCAAAATGGATCAAAAATCTAAATATTAAAACAGAAACATTAATCTGCTGGAATATAGAATAGGTAGAACTCTAGCAGACATACATGTAGGCAAAGACTTTATGAACAAAACCCCAGTCCCACAGGAACTATCACAAAGACTCAACAACTGGGATCTTGCATTATTAAAAAGTTTTGCACAGCAAAAGAAGCCACCAACAGAATGAAGAGACAGAGCAGGAAAAAATCTTTGCCAGTTATTCCTCAGACAAAGGACTAGTATCTAGAATATATAAAGAACTCAAAAAATCAGAACCCCCTCAAATTTAAAAACCCAATCCAGAAATGTGCATATGAAATAAATACACACTTCTCAGATGAAGAAGTAGAAATGGCCAACAAATACATGAACATATTTTCAACATCACTGGTCATTTGAGAGATGAAAATTAAAAGAACACTGAGATTCCATCTCACTCCAGAAAGAATGGCTGTTATCAAGAAATTGACCAATAACAAATACTGACAAGACTGTAGAAGAAAAGCAACCCTTCTTCACTGTTGGTGGGAGTGTAGAATGGAGCAACCACTATGGAAATCAGGGTGGAAATTCCTCAAAAAACTAAAACTGGAGGTTCTATTTGACCCAGCTATTCCCCTCCTTGGTATCTTCCCAAAAGAATTAAAAGCATCATACCACAGCAATAAAAAGCATGTTTGTAGCAGCATACTTTGTAATAACTAAATCCTGGAAAAAGCCCACATGCCCATCAACCATAAATGGATAAAGAAGATTTTTTTTTTGTATACAATGGGGTACTACTCGGCAATAAAGTACAATAAACTTGAGATATTTCCAGGTAAATGGATGCACCTTGAGACCATACTCTTTTAAGTGAAATAAATCGGAAACACATGTTTAAATACTGCATTGTTTCCCCAGTGTGAGAAACCCAAAGGGTAAATAAGGACCAAAATGTATAATAGATATTGTGAAATAAGAAGAAAACTTTTCAAGTGACAAGAGGAACTAGGGGAAAGTAAGGAAGAGAAAACAAAAACAAAAAGACAATGGAAGAAAAAAATGGAAACAAAGCTTTTGTAAATAAGGAGAGGAAGTGGGGTTGAAGAGAGGAGAGGGGAATGGGAAGAAGAGAAGAATCAAGATATATCATGTACAGGTACAAATTCCCTATGATAAATGTTATCATTATGTATATCTAAAATGTACCACCAAAATTAATCTTTAAAAAAAGATTTGGGCCATGAGCCATAGTCTGCTAATCCCTGTCCTAGAGTATATTGATATGAGAAATGAAGTTCTAGATCAAAAAAAAATATAGGCATTGCAGAAAGCAGGAAAAAAAAAAGACAAGAAACTGAAAACAAGGAGACTTGCTGGAGCCTAAAGACAAAAGAGACATTCTCCTCCACCCTCCCCAACTCTTCAGGAGGAGGGAAATTGACTGGAGAGACAAGAACCCTGTCCCCGGTCCTGTCCCTGGCTCTGCCATTAGTTGGGAAACTACAGACCCTTTGTTATCTTCTGTGTATTTTATCTTTCCATAAGCGATAAAATGGTCTACAATTGAATCTTTCTTATTTTAACATACTCCTTTCCATTGCTCATGTTGATACTTGAGCAAGTATCTTGTTGCTTGATTCCTGTCTGAGCTGCTTGAAGTACTGCTGACATTCAGGCCCCCTGGAAGGACTTCCACCATCACCCCTCATCTGTCCACCCAGCTCTGCCTGTCTGGAGAGCTGCTCCCAATGGTGGGAAACCCAGAAGGCACCTCAAGGGTTGCTCTCCACTGTAGCTTTTCCCTTTGCTGAGCCTCCCCTTCTAGGAAGTTTCAGAGAATACTAAAGAGGTTTCAGAGATGCAAACATGCATACACAAATTACATTAACAACTGTACTACCAGGTGATCATTTCTTAATATGAGCAAGCTCCCTTTTGAATAGTTCAGGAAATTCTGAAAAGATTTCAGGTTCCAAGAAAAAACGGGGGGGTGGGTGGGTGAAGGTGTGTGGAACTATGTACATCACATCAGGAAAACTCCTGCCTGTGAAGGTGGAAGGGCCCCCATTTCAGGACGAGGTAGGCGGGGCTGATGCCTAATTCTGGAAAAGGATCGTTGTACCATCAGGCAATGTAGTATTTAGTCAACCTCAGTTATGTTTAATGAGTTCTTAATTACTAATAGGTGTTAGAATAATTTACACTCTAATATTATCTACATTAATATTTAAATAATTAACTTTTTCTAAATATTTAGATACTTATTACATAACTAACAAGTAAAACAACATTAATTTATTAAACAAAGATTTCCCCCAAATATTTAGGTATTGATTGTAAAATTAATTGATTACACTTCTAATAAATATGTTAGATATTAAAAATACTTTAAACACCTTGAGAAGAATATAAACACATAAATATTAGTACAGTATTAGAAACATATTAGAAAATCAGATTATCAGATTTAAATGTGATTGTGTCTTTTTTGTTTTATTATACATTTTCCTTTTTCTTATTCAAGTACAATTATATTCAGTTGCCCTGAAAGACAGGGTTTCTTTCTCAAATAGGTAAGGTTCCAGGTAAGGTTTAAAGTCCAAAATTGAACCCAAAATCACACATCTTGCTTTATCTTCCCCACTCGTTCTACCTAAGACCATTACCCAGTTAGACAGGCCATTTTTCATAGACATAGTATTATCACATAAGGTCACATCTAGGGCTGAGTGTGGTGGCACATTCCTATAATTCCAGCACTCTGGGAAACTGAGGGAGTAGGATTACAAGTTCAAGCAAGCCCAGCTTGGGCAACTCAGCAACTTAGTTATCTCAAAATTAAAAATTTTAAAAGGGCTAGTATGTAGCTCAGCACAAAGACCCTGGGTTTTATCCCCAGTAGTGTAAATGAAAAGAAAAGAGAGTCTAAGGGAAGGAGGGAGGTAGAGAGCAAGAGAGGCAAGGAAGCAAGGAAGGAAGGAAGGAAGAGAGGGAGGGAGGAAGGAAGGAAAAGAAAGAGAGAGAAAGGGTCTTAGTTACTTTTCTGGTTGCCAAGACAAAAATACTCAACATCCACAAGGTAAGGGGGGAAAGGTTTATTTAACTCACAGTTTGTAGAGGTTACAGTCCATAATTGGCTGACTCCAAGGCAGGGTGGCATGGCAGACAGGCATGACAGAGGAGAAAGAGTTCATGGTGGGCAAAAAGTAGTAAAGCAAGCAAGGGAATCTAGCAGCTTCTTTCTGCTCCTTTTACATTTTATCTAGGCTACTGGGATTAGGGCAGTGCCAATCAAATCAGTGGACTGATTTAGTAATGACACACTTAATCCCAACATCGCACACTCTAGATCCAGCCTCCTCTGAAAAAAATGGCACCTGTGAGTGCGTGAGGCTTTGGGGGAGATATGTAAACAGAAGCCATAACAGGAAGAGAGAGAGTGACAGAAAGAGACAGAGAGAGAGAGAAAGAGAGAGGACAGAGGGAAGAAGGAAGGAAGGGAGGAAGAAAAAAGGAAGGAAAGAAAGAGAAAAGAAACTGCCTAAATTGCTAATGCTAGTTCTGTATTTGTGACCTAAACTTTTCCCCCAAATGACGCTTATTCTGAATGTTTTATACAGAATAGCTAATGCAAACCCTACTGCGCATTATTGGTGTTTCTTTGCATACATTTCCTTTCTCTAACAACCCAATTATTGTTTGTAACTTCTAATTCTGAGCGAGACCTGGTCTGTTTCAGTTAAATCTAAGAATTTCAGTCAGTTTAAGTCACCTAAAACTACAACTTTGCTATGGAGTTGGCCACTGAAGCAAAGGTTTACCCAACATACCCAGGTGGATCAGAAGAAGGGTTAGGTTAAAAGCTCACTCAGAATACCCAGTTTGTTTTACTGCACAGATGGGTTAGTTATAAGCACAAAAGCCAAAACATTGTTAAAGAGTTGCCTTTTTTATCAGAGAAACTGATTAATTCAGCTGGTTAATTCAGCTCAATTTTTCTCTGTGACTGAGATACTGAGAGCAGTAAAGGAGGACAAAAAGATGCTGTTGTGTATTTTTCCTCAAATCTCTACCTCTCTCTCTGATTCCCCCTCTGCCTTTCTAGTGACTACCCTGATAGATGCCCCACTAACACCTCAACTCATGATTATTAAAACTAAACCTTCTTTGCCAACCCACTCATTCAACTGCCTCAGATATCCCACTCAGTTCAAAATCCTGTCAAATGCTCCTTCAGCTTGTTTCCCAGACTTGTCAACTTGGTAACCAATTTATGGAAAAAGTGAGACTTTGCCAAGCAGATTTCTCCATGTTAAACCAGCTCTGTTGAAAACTTATTTTCCACCCTCAGATAGGGCCAGGTATGTTTATTTTACAGTCTCTTGATAATAAAATTCTGATCACTTTCTGGAAATGAAGACTCTAGAGCCATCTAAAAATCACTGTTCAGTCCTGTGACTAAACTCCAGGTTCTGGCCTAGTATAAAACTTCTCCCCTTCTTAGTCCTGAGTTCAGTCTTGGCCTACATTTCCCAGCCTCCTTTGCTTCTAAAGGAGCCATGTAACTGAAGTATTGCTTGTTACTTCCTATTTGACTTCAAAATCTCTCATAGGACCCTCCACGGTCTCTCATTCTCTATACACTGACTTGAAGCCAAAGATTCTGAAACCCTTGGAAAAAGTAAAATCATGGATGGGTCTCTCATCCAAATACAGGCTGGTATTGAAAGGGGAAAAAAAGAGCCTGAGTTCCTGAGTCAGAGTAGCAAAGGATGTCCATCAAACAACCTGTCTGAACAATTCTGTCAAGAAATAAACCTATATTTTATTAAGCTACTAATAGTTCAGGGGCTGTCTGATTCATAACTAGTATTACCATAAATAACGTTATTTTGCCACTGCCCTTTGGTTGCAAGAAATGCCAATCCCAGCGTATACAATTGTCAAAACACCTAAATGTCCTGCTCAAATGCCACTTCTTTCCCTGGTTACCCAGCCAAAATTATCTTTCCCTCTGCCAACATCAGACTCACCTTTTATCTTTCTATGGCACTGATCACACAGTTTAATAGCACTGAGTTTGTGCTTTGTCTGTGCAGTAGACTGTATCCTTCCAGAAGGCAAAGTCATGCTTCTGTTACAATTTTGTGTCCCACAGCAGCAAGCAGAGTGCCTCAAATACAGATGCTACACACACACTGAATTACAGGGGCAGTGTGTATTACACCTCAGACCGTCAAGCTGGTCCTCCCGGGACATACGCTGGGATCTGGTTATCCATTTCTTAAATGTGATCCATGCTCTGATTCAACTGCTTTCTCTTTGTCTCTTTCTCAGACAAGCATATAGGCAGTTTCTTAGAACTCCTCCTTAAAGCTAAATTTTGTCCATATAAAAGCTAAATTTTGCCTCACATCTTACTGACATTTAGCTGGGAAAAGTCATTTTTTCAAAAGCTTCATTGTAGATGCTCACTAGGTTCTCCACACCTCCCACCCTTTCAGACAAGAACAGACTGCAGTCTCCATCCCTGGCCATTCTGTCCTCCAGCATTTGTCCTTTCATGCAAAGCACTACCTCTCCGCACACACAGGGAATCAAGTTTGAGTCCCTCATCAGTTATTTTAACCCATTTCTCTGAATTTCCCTAAAAAATGAATGTGTCCCCTTTCTCTTAGTCTTCTTTTCTCATAGGTCATAATCTTTAATTAAAATGTTTAAGTCATATTGTCTGTTTGATATATACCACGCTAAGTACATAAATTACTTTGTGTCTTTCGGGCAATCCTAATTAAAATCACGAAAGGAGATTATCCTTATCCCTACTCTATAAATTAAAATTTGAGGCTCAGAAAGGCTCAGAAAGTTACCCTAGTTTAAGTGTGAAACTTCCCGCGGGTCCCAGAGGTAAGTAGCAGACTGGACGTAAATAAATAATGTCTCTGTTCATCTTATTATTCAACTATTCATCTTCACTGCTCTGCTCTTCCAGGGACCTTTTCTGTGCTCTAGGCTAAGTAAGTCTAATGGAAGTGCTAGCACCATGTGGGCAGCCAGGAGCCTAGGACAAGTTGACCTGTAGAGGCTGCTTCAACCAAGTAATCTAAAGCAAATCAGCCAAACATGGTGTTGTGGGGATCCAGGAACATCACCAAGGAACTGCTGACAAAATCTCAAGGGCTAGGAAAGCACAAAAATTGAAGGATGAACGTCAAAGGTGGCAGGACAGAAGGAAGCACAAGGGAGGGATCAGGAATCCCAGAACTTGATGTGCGAGTGGCTCCTGGGGAGCTATCGTTAGAGCAGACTGGAGAGGTTTGATTTTTGGTTTGAGAAGGTAGAACTTGTGAAGTCCTGCACAACCCTGAATAGAAATGTTCAAATTTTACTTAGAATGTGAGCTCCATTAGGCTTTGAGGAAAAAGAACATGAATTTGTAGAGAAAATGAGACCAAGCACTAATGTGGTGTCTGTCATATGATCTCACGTGACTAACTTTTGAATTTGAATAAGAAAAATACATGCACAAAATCTACATTTCTCCAGCTCATTTAGCAGAATGAATTTGGAGCAGAATGTCATAACTCGGTGCCTTTGAAGATCTGGGAAGAACAAGTTTAATAAAAATCTCACGTCTCTTTTCAGCCCCTACTTTTATCACTAGCATTTCAAATTCCAACATGTTTCACATTCAGACTCTTCAGCGACAGCATTTCTAAGGCTCGGGTGGCCAGTATCATCTTTGATGGACAAAACTCTGGGCTTGACCACCTCAAGGACCATTGCCACAGCTGTGCGCAGACTAGGCTTGGATCCAGTACCTGTTCTTCCTGCACTATATGACAAGGTGTTTGGGTTATGTTGTGTAGACCACAGCCACCTGTTTATTTTTGAAAGTGATTTATAAATTAAAGTTGGTGTACTAGGCAAAAATTATTCTTTCTTATGATAGAATCCCCCTAGAGTTCTTTATTCCACCCCCTTCCCAAGAAAAACACTTTTTGAATGTAACTGATGAAAGGAATAATTTCCCTATTTAAACTTGAGAATATGTAAAATTCATTATGTGAAAAATCATTCATACTAACAAGATGAAAATAAGACCAGTATGAATTTGTAAACTTGTATTAAGTTTTTTTAAAGTTGTTTAAATATTTTTAAGAGTCTAGTTGTTTTTCATGTATGCATTCTTCATAGTTACCCAACTGAAAAATCCTCAAAGGCAAGAACCACATTTATTACTTTTTATCCCTGCTAAGAGCTAAGATCCTGTGCTCACCAAGGGTGTTAAATAAATGTTGCTGAATGACTGAGCCTAAGGATCTCTGGGAGTCGTTGAACAGTTTACTTTAACTGCTTCATTAGCTGTTTGTATCCACAGAGAGTTGAGATCAGCTGTTTAGAATAATACACAACAATGCCTCCTGTTCTATGTCAATAAAAGATATTGAAATTAGAGTGATGGGCTCCTAAATGTGAGTCATAAAAGAAATTGTTTCCACTTCATATGAGAAGACCTAAATGATCCTTCTTTCTTTGCAAACGAACAAAATATCTGTTAATAGGCCAATAGTATGTAATTGAAATTTTCTAGGCCCTAAACAAATTTTGTTTAAATTAAAGTGATACAAACCTGATTCCTAAGGTTCCAAAGAAAAAAGAAAAGTCATGCAAGAAAGAGTGCTCTTTTCAAGTCAGGGTAGTTTTCCTTTAATAAATCATGCTCATGTTTGGGAATGTATTTTATAGAAACACGCCAGCCCTGTGGAAAGCCATTTGAGGCACATGACAAACCCCCAAATCTAGATGACTGAGAATGGAAGAATAAATTTAGTTTATGGTGGTAGCTTTCTTGGGGTCTAGCAAGTATGTATTTTGTTCTTCAGCTTTACATACTAATTTTTTTGTGTGTTTGTGTGTGCCAGGGATCCAACTCAGGGCCTTGTGCTTACAATGCAAGCACTCTAACCGCTGAGCTAACTCCCCAGCCCCTGCTTTACACTATTAAGAGCAATCTGAAATTTTTTATGTGGAACATTTTAACTACACATTAAAAAAAAAAATACTCTAGCTAGGCATGGTGGATGCAGCTTAGTGTAAAGGCCCTGGGTTCAATCCTCAGTACCAATCCATCAATAAATCAAACAACTCTGTTTTCGCTAAAATGTATATTTGGTGAGTACCTTCCTCTTAAAGAGCTGTATGCATTTTCCCTCTTCACTGAAGTAGTGGATTGCTCTCTTATTGAAGAATATTGTAGTAAGTTTCCTTACCTCTTACCAGAAAAATATCTCCTTTGCCTTTAAGCTGATTATGAAAATTACCTCAAAATCATGACCAGAGTTTTAATTTTTCAACATAATATCAATTTTCCCACATAAAAGCTAAATTCAAAATTAGATTTTTTTTAAGAGTCCCCATATTCTATCTCACCTCCTGCCAACACATACAACTTCCAACTGTATTATTAACATTTTGGATTGCTGTGGTTCACGAGCTACGATTGATGAGCCAATACTGATACACTGTTATTAAGGTTCACTCTTTGTGCTGTACAGCCTTTGGGTTTTAACAAATGTATAATGACATGTATCCACCACTGCAGTCTCATATATAATACAGTAGTTCCACTGACTAAAAATTCTGTCTACCTATTCATCTCTCCCTCACCCAACCTATGGAGACCACCAATCTTTTTACTGTCTCCATAACTGTACTTGTTCCAGAATTTCATATAGTTTGACTCATGCAATCTGTAGACTTTTTTAGGCTGGCTGTTTTCACTTAATGATATGCATATAAGTTTCCTCTATCTCCTCTCCTGGCTTGACAGCTCATTTCTTTTTATCACTGAATACCTTTCTATTGGATAGATGTTCAACAGTTTACTCACATACCTACTGAAGGACATTTTGGTTGCTTCTAAATTTTACCAACTATAAATATACCTGCTGTAAGTAAAACAAATGGTTATTTTTAATCTCCCACATTGTGAAGGATCTTCCCGAAAAAGTTCTTCAGCTCAGAAGTCATGGCTGCTCCCTACTCTTTAAGTTTCTCTCACAGGCAAGAGAACTTAAACAATGTATCATTGTACAAATTATAACCCAATTCAGGAAGCTACCTATAGAAGCACTGTTAACTCTTCAGTGCTAAAATAAGCCACATCCTAAATATGTCACTTCTTGTTAGATCCTAACTCCTTCAAAGCAAGGCACAGTTTTGCTGCCAAACTGTACTCTTATATACCACAGGCATTGCTTAACAGATAACTTTGAAATGCCATTACATGAAACAAATTAAGCCAACAATCCAGGTATCGGTTTCAATATGGAAAGAGAAAGGGAGGAAGTTATCCCAGCATTCTCCAAACTATGTTCCCACAAATTCTACTGAAAAAGAAAAAAAAAATTGGTAGTGTGCCAGATTAGGGGAAATCCATATGCTAGACCACCTTCATAGAAATTTACAATGTACATAAATATATTGTAGGCTCCAAAGTCTTGTAGTGAAAACAAAAACTTGATTTGACACTGCATTTCCCAAGTATAACTGTTGAAGACCAGACTGCACAGAGCCATGACTCCAGGAATCGTACGCCCAGCTGACTCGGCAAACTGGGTCAACTGAGAAGGTGTCCTGCACACAAGGACTCTATCATGTTTTGTTCTGGGAGTTATTGATTTCTTACAGGCTGTGTTGAAAACAGGCTCCTCATTTACTAGAAGCTACGTGCTATACTCATATGTTTCTTATTAACTAGGATACTACATGCTATACTTTAAACTTACTGATACTTACAGATAGCTTAGCATATTCACTCAGAAATTAATGATCAGCCTACATGTTCTCCTGAGATTGTAGTTACGTCACGCTGCTAATAAAATTACAGAGTAGCTGGGACCTGGCATCTGAGTTCCTTCTCAGATTCCCAGCCACCCCTGTATCCACATTTCAATGTGGTCTCCAAATCCTTCATTACACCTCTCCCTCTGATCTTCCCCTTGATCCAGCCTCGCTCCACAGCACATAACTGACAATAGAGCCCTTTGCAGAGGACAACACGTGCAACAAAACCTGAGAAATCTTCCGCTGTTCAGTTTTGTTTTGTTTTGTTTCTCTGTTTGTCTGGGTTTTTTGTTCTCCTTCAAGAGAAGGACTACTCATTCTCCTTAAAAGTATAGAAGAAAGACAAAGGTAGCATTCCCTGTGGGTAGTAGTTACAGACAGATGTGGTAAAATTAGCATCAACTAGGGTTCAATTCTTTTCTCTTGAAATGAGCAGAAAAATATATAAAATGTATTGTAAAATAAGCTATCCACGCCAAGAAAAGTATGATAAAGAAGCATAAGAAATTGGAGGAGGGGTGAGAAGAGACCTTTTTCTACTAGATATGAAATAATTAAATTCAGAAGAGTATGTCTCTGTATTTGCAAATGGACAGAATAGCATTTGTCTCTGACCTGAATTCTCCGAGCATACTGCACACTTCAGAGCAGAACATGCTGAACATAAGGTTTTTGTGACCTAACATTACAAGTCTAGACCTCACTTTAACTTATCAACTGCTGAAATCCACTCCCGCTGAGATATTCACTTTCTTTTCAGAAGTATTGATGTGTAGTAACAATATCGCAGTCCTTGACAAGGAGTAGTCAGCCTGTACCACTGAGAGAAAAAAATCCAAACACTACAGTTGGAATGATATGTTAGAAAAATTTAATCACAGAACCTTCAACTGCTGCAGTAGACTTGTCAGCATGTTACGTAGGGGTTTCGTTTCACAGCTTTCCAACATATGGGCAACAATATGGCCTCCATGGGTCCCTGCCACTGGTGTGGCTGAGGAGGAGGGGAAGCACTTAGATGTCTGACAGGCAAGTGGCTGCTCTCACAGCTTTTGCAGTGGGCACTAGATATTTTTAACCCACTCCATTGCAGCTAAGGAGACTTACATTTTTCTTTTTCTGGAAGATAAGCATTAGTTTGCTCAGGGCCTGATTATAAAGAAGTGATGGGAGTCATAAACCCTCTGTTCCTTGTTCTTTCTGGCCAATTTCCCATGGGGAGGTATCTATGCTGCATGTGATATAGGAAGTATGAGGATTCACGCGTTTAACAATTTGTGTTCAATTGCTGGACTCTTCATTTTGAAGTTTATATAATAAAGGACTAAGGATTTTGTATAAAACAAGCAAAACAGACCCATTGATGCACTCATGGGCAAGGACCAGGACAACCGTTTTCCATGACCAGACTGCCAACTGCTTCAGGTCAGTGAATGAATCTACCTTTACTCTCACTGACAACACTGTCACCACCATAACAGGTGCAGATACCCAGCAGCTTTTCAAAAACATCACCCAGTCCATTGCCATTTATCCATTATTCATGGCCTCTGAAAACTGCAATAAAATCAAGTGGAATAAAAGTAAGATGTTTTATTTTTGTGCTCCTTTGTCTCTATCACACGCAAAAATACCTGACAGGAGGTCAGCCCAAGTTTAATTTGTCCAAGATCAGTGTTTTAAAAGGAACAGACTTTTCTCCAAAGAAACCACATGTAAGTTTCAACCAAATTTTACTTCTTTTGCATTCTGTCTACTATTGAGTATGTGTACATTTATTTTCAAAGAAGCAAATTTCTTGTCTTAGGCACGGTTCTTGTTCATGTTCAGTGTTATACACTAAAATGTGTTCCTTTTCCTTACTAAATTCATGTGCTGAATCTCGAACACCAATGTGACAGTACTAAGAGTGGGGCCTCTGGGTGGTGATTAGGCTTAAATGGATCACAGGGTGGGGCCCTTCTGATGGTGCTAGAGAGCTTGCCTTTTCTTTCTCTCCATCCTGTCAGGACACAAAGAGAAACCTCCTTCCGTAAGTCAGGAAGAAGGCCCTGACCAGAACACACACACATGCTGATGCCCCAATCTCAGACTTCCAGCCTCTGAAACTGTGCAGAAGAAATGTGACAGAACAGTTAGTGGTCACATGACAATGGACAGCAATGACACAAGGGCACACTCAGGCTATGTTTTCCTCTGATTTTCTTTTAGAGAAAATGAGATATTGTAGAAACTGTCAGAACCAGGCAGAGTAGGTCTGCCCTTGTCAAGACTTTAGACAATCCTGCTGCAAAAATTCAAAGTTCTGTGACAGAACACAAAACATAGCCACTGAGGTTAAATGTGAACAAACAGGTCTCTACCAGCAACCTTGTAAACAGATGTACACCAACAGCGTTTGTAATTTCCAGACTTGTTGGAATTTAGTGCTCTGAATTCTAAAGTCCAATCAACCCTTATCCTTCTATTTTCACAGAGGAAATGAGAAATCATTAATATGTACTACTCCCTAAAGCATTCTACTTGTATTTATAAATTTTCTGTAGAGAAGAGCATTGTGTTAGACAGGTTCTTCAGAAAAACAGAACAAATAAAGACAAACAATGATAGACAGACAGACAGACAGATAGACAGATAGATAGATAAAGAGGTTTATTTTTAAGTAATTGGTTTGTGTGTGACTGTGGGACCTGGCAAGACCAAAATCCATATGGTAGGCTAGCAGGTTGGAAATTCAGGTAAGAGTTGATCTTTCAGGGATGCTTTGCATTTTTACTAAAGTCAACTGTAAGATGAGTTACCTGGGGTGCAGGAAATAAACACAGTGAAGATGAAGCATGAGATGTCACAAAGCTGATCCTCTAAAGCAAAGCTGCACTCTAAAATAAATGGTTGGAGGAAGAAGAAATGAGGGAGATGAAAAAAGAATTCAGATGTGCTATGTACATGTACCAACTTCCCATGAGGAATTTAATCATTATCTACTGCAAACATGTACTAATAAAAAATAAAATAAAACAAATGGTTAGGGGTCGGGGATTTAGCTCAAGTGGCAGAGCACCTTCCTAGCAAACACAAGGCCCTGAGTTCAATCCTCAGCACCGCCTCCCCCCAAAAATGGTTAGCCTCCTGAAGGCTGGGATACTACTTGTTTTTTAAGCATTTTGGTCCCAGGCACTAGCTTCATGCCTAGCACAAAGCTGGTACTCCAAAATATTTATTGAATGAATACATTAATGAACCAGGGAGGCAAAAGAGGCTAACAATACTTCCTGCTTTGACACAATCCAGCCAAGTAGACAGCTCTTTGTTCGCTAATATGTTTTTGTACTCCCTTTCAAAATAGGTAATTATCTGCAAAAGTTCAACAAGGTGCAGATTTACTATAAATCTACTCTTTGTACCCAAGTCAGGTTTCTTGGGTATTTTGAAGCTATTTTCTTTCATCCTATGCTTCAGAATTCAGAGTTCAGTAACATTAATTTTCTTTTATTGGTGCAGGTTTGTGGTACTACATGAATGCATTCGTTGTGGGTAGCTTGTACATGTACATTATTGTCTTATTTCTTTTTGTGTCCCCGTCCATCCCTCCCTTCTCCCTCTATCTCTTAGTACCCTTCCCATTTGCCAAAGATCTTTCTATTTCCTCTTGTCTATCTTTTATTTTTTCTTTAACTTATTTATACTTTGGGTTGCTCATATAAGAGAAACCATACAATT
Organism: Hystrix cristata; assembly: GCA_004026905.1. NCBI lineage: Eukaryota > Metazoa > Chordata > Mammalia > Rodentia > Hystricidae > Hystrix > Hystrix cristata. Next base: position 56,669 of record PVJO010010267.1, read on the forward strand.
TTTAAGTTTGTATGTCTGATTTGATTTTTTACTAAACTATATGACCATGGAGGATAGTACTAGTCACTAATATTTATTGGCACTTATCAATTATTTGTTACTGTTTTTAGTGTCTACATTTATCTATTATACTCTATTAGTAGCCCCCTTTTTACAGATGAGGAAACTGCAGCACAAATAATTTCAGGAAATTTACTCAAAATACAGACTGGTGGTTAGTGGATGAGTTAGAATTTGAAATCAATCTGATTCCAGACAACTATACTAAAATTTACTTGGTTGCTCAGAACCTCATTATATTCCTATACAAAAGTAAGGTAATAGTTTCTCCTTTGCAGAATTTTCGTAGGACTGGAACTAAGTTGTATAAAATTTATAGCATTGTATTTGCCACACAGCCATAGGTCTTAAGTAGACAGCAATAGTGGAAGCAGAAACAGTAATAGTAGCATTATAACTGGCTCCGTTGTCACGGCCTTCATTATTATGGACAGAGTAGGCTCCCCCCACAACCAACTGATCTTGCAATAGCTATTTACATAACAAAATACAATAGGATGTATACCTATCTCTACTGTATGTTTCATAAAATAAATAATAAAATATGTGCTTTAAGTGCGAATTCAAAGATACAGAGCAATCACTTCTAAATTTTTTGTCATGCTACCTACCCTAAATCAAGTTTTAGGTTAAATATGTAGGGAAAGTATGACACATTAACAATAACTAAAAATAGTTTGCTATTCCTCATACTGAAAAGCAGGTCTAATTTCCTTCTTGCTGAATCTTGGCTGACCTTAGTGAACTGTTTAACCGATAGAATGAGACAGAATTGATATTCTGAAAATTCTAAGGTCAGGACATTGAAGCATTTCAGCTTATACGTGGGCTACTTGAAATACTCGAGGAGTCCTGAGCGCCACTGAAAGAATCCACCAACACTGGGGAGCTTTCTAGCCATCTCCCTCAAAATGGCAAACATGTAAGTAAAGCCATTTTGGGGCCCTCCCAACCAGCCCACCTGCCTGCTGTATACCACAAAGTGACCTCTATCAGTGCCCTGTGGAAGAGGCAAATTGCCCAAATTCTTGATCAAGAATAACAAAAATTATTTAAATTTGGGGAATAGTTTTTTTTAAATAGTCTGTCAACTGGAACAGAAAAAATAACAATAATAACAAATTGTAAATTGTATAGCACTGTGCCCTGACAGAAGACTTTTGAATTCAGATGTCAAGCAACAGAATCTACATGAATGAAGTTGTATGAACAGTTCTGCTCGGAAGAAAATATTTTTATTGGAGAAAGGAACTGTATCAGGACTAGTTAATAGAAATAGAATGTGTGATGTCAGTGAATTCAAAATGATTCTCATTAGTCACCAAGACCTTGTGAAGATAAAATAAGAAGCAAGAAGAATTTTGTTTTTTGCTATCACAAAATTGAAACAAATCAAGAACAGAATTTGATCAGATGGAACAGAGGATCCAACTGAGACTAAAATGCATGTGCCATGTAGATACCCTTAGCAGGATTTTCAGGTTAATAATACTCCAAGGTGAGAATAACATTCAGTTTAAATTTATGGTAATTAAAGGCAGGGCTTCAGGTGTCATGTTGATTCTACCTTGGGAAAGACACTAGAGAAATAAAAGAGCCATTTTTGAAGCAGACAAAAGATGAGATACTGAGTATAAGAGTGTGATTTATGCACAAGAGGGTTAAACAGGGCCATGTGTTCCAAACTTGCATCTCGCAGACACATAATATCTCCTTTTGACTGGGACTGGGTCAGTGAAGAAAATAACAAAGTGAATGTCTCATGCATATAGAGCGAGCTGTCTGCCTGCTGGCAAGTGCTTCGAGGTAGAAGGCAGAGTGAGATGCAAACCAGCATCCATGTGATTTTAAAGAATTTGCAGCTCTAAGTTACTTAACCTGCCTAGCACTTTCTGGGAGCAATAACAGTATCTCCAATTGTGGAGTTATGGCCAGAGCTATTAAGCAACTTACTTAGAGCAGTATGACATCTACCATAAAAGTTTAGAATAAAAAACAAAACTGTTTCCAACTCATAGAACTTTATTATCCTCTCCCTCTGTCCCTCTTCCTCTCCCTCTCCCCCGCCTCCTCTCTCCTTCTCTCTGTCCTTACTTCTTCCCCCTTCTCTATCCACTCTCTTTCTCTCTCTATTTTTCTTCTTTCTTTTTTGTTCCAAAAAGTTACAAGTTTTGGAATACTGAGAAAGCCTTTTCTGAGTGTAATCACACAGATGATTCAAGGAATCCTAATTTCCAGTATTCTTAAACAGCTCCACGAGGAAAAAGATAACTGAAACTACCCAAGGGAAAGAAACTAATGAGAACTTTACTTTGTGCCATTGTTTGATTAATATTTTTGTCTCAGGGATTAATAGTTTTGTTTGGTCTGCGGAAAGTTTTTGCTGTTGCATCTGCCTCTTCCTGAAGAACACTTCGCAGTTCTTCACTGCTAGGGTGCATCACAAGGTTAAAAACAGCTGGAGCAGAAGAGGACAATGGCATTTTGCTGCAGCTCAACACCAAATTACACACAATTTCTCAACAGCATAAAACCTAAATAATTTATGACCTACAAATATTGATTGATTTGCTCTTAAAAATCAAGTTTAAAGAGATATACAGCTTTAGAAATGTCTCTTTTTGTCTTCAGTAATGAAAAAGATTAAAGATTTTGTGAAGAGTAAAGACAGTCAACAATTCTTGAAACACAAACAATTTTCTAAACCATTCATCTTGGAAAAACATGGTAGTCCCAATGCAATTTAAACACATGCTTAAGATAATCTCACAAAGAAAAAAATTAAAATATTTAAATTAATTTTGAAATGTTAAACAATTCAATGCCTTGCTTTCTCTTCTAATTTTAAAACAAATAAATATACTGTCAGTGGACAGAGTCACTGTGAGGAGTTTTCTATTTTTTTTCTGATTCATGATCAATTGTAAACTGTCTTATATTGCTTCATGTTTTTTTCTCTCCATAAAGGTTTTGAAATCTTTTAGGCTTGGGGAGAGAATTTCTTTTTAAATTCTTTACTGCAGAAATTACAGTTCTAAACATAAAGGATAATCTATTTTTTATCTGAAATTTACACAAATTGATAGAATGTATACATAGTATATAGTATAGTGTATGTTTTCTTCCAATAATTATGTGACATTTTTAGGAAGTTAATTAAGGATTATTTATATAACTATTTTTAAACATTATTATTTATAAGAAACATCAAATTATGATTAATTTTATAGTTTTCTCAAAATATACCCATGAGTATTTTCCATCATATATATTCACCTATTTAAATTACATATTTAAAATATTTTATTTTATAATTAAATTCACTCTTAATTTAGTTGAATGATGTTACCTTTAAAATTCACTCATTCAGCTCCATAGTCATCACTAATACTATTATGAAATAATTGAATTCTTTTTCTGAGGCAGAACACAAATGATTGAGTATATAAAACAATACTAATAAGTGCTAATAGTATCATTAGCAGCTAAGTTAGAGAGAAAACATGAGAACTGATGGATTCATCCCTGAATTCTATAAGAACTTCAGGGAAGATCTAACTCCAATACTCCTCAAACTCTTTAATGAAATTTATAAAGAGAAGGAGTATTGCCAAACTCATTCCAGGAAGCCAGCATCACCTTGATTCCAAAACTAAATAAGAACACAACCGAAAAAGAAAACTATAGGCCAATCACTTTAATAAGCATGGCACAAAAATGCTCAACAAGATACTGGGAGCACAATGCAGCAACTTATCAAAAAGATCAACATCAAGTAGGTTTTATCCCAGGAATGCAAGGATGGTTCAACATATTGAAATCAATGAATGTAATACTCCACATAAACAGAAGCAAGGGCAAAAAGCACATGATCATCTCATTAGATGTCAAAAAAGCCTTTGACTAAATCTAACATCCATTCATGATAAAACCTCTAAAGAAAATAGGTATAGAAGGATTTTATGTCAATCTGATAAAAGCCATTTAGACAAACCAATGGCCAACATTATATTAAAACCAGGAACAAAACAAGGATGTCCACTATCACCACTGCTGTTCAATACAGTTCTTGAAGCATGAGCCAGAGCAATCAGACAAGAAGAAATAAAAGGGATGTGTATAGAAAAGGAAGAAGTTGAATAATCATTAGTTTGCAGAAGACCTGATTCTCTGCATGGAAGATGCAAAAAATTCTACCAAAAGACTCCAAGAACTAATAAGTGAATTGAGTGTCAGAATACAAAATCAACACACAAAAGTCAGTAGCATTTTTGTACGCCAATAATGAACTCATGGGGAAAGAAATTAGGAAAACAATACCATTCATAGTAGCTTCAAGAAAAATGAAATACTTAGGAATTAACCTAACCAAAGAAGTGAAAGATTTTTATAATAAAAAAAAATACTCTGAAAAACAGAGATTGGAGAGGACATCAGAAAATGGAAAGATAGCCCCTGTTCCTGAACAGTCAGAACCAATATTGTCAAACGGTCATATTACCAAAACTGATATACAGATTTTATGCAATCCCAACCAAAATACCAACAGTATTCCTCACAGAACTAGAGAAAACAATCCTAAAATGTCTATGGAACCAGAAGAGACCCAGAATAGCAAAAGCAACCCTGGGCAATAAAAATAAAGCAGAGGGCATCACAATCCTGGATTTCAATTTATAATACAAGCTAGAGTCATAAAAACATTATACTGGCACAAAAAAAGACATGTGATTCAGTGGAAAAAAACAGAAGATGAAGAAAAAACTGCAGCCACATTGTCATCTGATGTCTAACAAAGGAGCCAAAAGCACATGCTGGAGGAAAGAGAGACTCTAACAAATTATGCTGGAAAAACTCAGTACGTATAGCCAGAAGATTAAATCTAGATCCATATCTAGATTACCATGTACCAAAATAAAATCAGAATACATAAAAGATATAAATATTAAAACAGAAACACTTGATTTGCAGGAAGATAAAATAGGTAAGACTCTTGGAGACATAAGCACAGGATAGGACTTTTTAAACAATTTTAATTGCACAAGAAATAGCATCAACAATCAACAAATTGGATTATATCAAATTTAAAAGCTGCACAGCAAAGGAAATAATAGAGAAAAGAGACAATCTACAGAATGGGAAAAAATTTTGCTAGCTACTCTGACAGAGTACCAATATTAAGAATTTACAAAGAACTGAAAAAAATCAGACTACCCAAAATAAAAGAGCCAATCAAGAAATGGGCAAATGAAATGAATAGACACTTCTCAGAAGAAGAAATACAAATGTCCAATGAATACATGAAAAAATGCTCAACATCTCTGGCCATCAGAGAAATGCAAATTAAAGCAACATTGAGATTCCATCTTACTCCAGAAAGAATGACTATCATCAAAGAAACCAAACAACAACAAATGCTAGCAATCCTGCAGGGTAGGGGGAAGGTAAGCTTCTACATTGTCAGTGGGAAAGTAAACAGGTATATTCAATGACTATCAGTATGGAGATTTCTCAAAAAAAACCTAAAACGATAAATTCCATTTGATCCAGATATTCCCTTTCCAGGCATCTTGCCAGAAGAGTTAAAGATGTCATACCACAGTGAGACATGCACATCCATGTTTATAGCAGCACAACTTATACTAGCTAAATTGTGGAAGCAGCCTATATGCTCATCAACAGGTGATAAAGAAAATATGGTATTTATACATAATGAAGTAATACTCTGCCATAAAGAAGGATAAATGAGTCACTTGTAGGTAAAAGAGATGTACCTTGAGAACAATATGTTAAGTGAAATAAATCAGACACGCAAGCTTATATATTGCATAATTTCTCTTAAATGAAAAAATCAAAATATAAATTTTAAAAATAAAATATAGACAATAGGCAACAAGGAGATAGAACTTTTGCAAATGGGAAGGGGATGTAGAGATGGATGGAGAGGGGAGGGAGCAGAGAGGAAGGCAATAAAAAGAATCATGATGTGTTAATTACATGTACCCACTTCCTAAAATGAATCTAAACATTATGAACTGCAAACATATAGTAACAAACAAAAAAGGAAATAAAATATTGTCAAAGACAGACAAAAATGTGGAAGTTAACTTTGGGGTGGAATAATAAAAGGAGGCTTTAAAAAATTCTGGAGGAATTTCCTTTAAATGTCTCAACAGCCAAGACAGACTGAGAAATACGTTATTAACCACATATCATATATTCTATTCCCTGAAACCTACCCTCATCAAATCAGTACTGAAAACAAAAGTAAGAAGCTAAGAAGATGAAGATAAAGAAGGGGGAGAAGGAGAAGACAAGGAGAGAAGATAATTGTGTGTGTGTGTGTGTGTGTGTGCTTGTGTGTATGTGTGCATGTGTTTGCAACATTTCCTGGCTTTCAGGACTGCATATACACACACATTGTCTTAGTTACTCTCCTTATTTCTGGGACAAAATACCCAACACCTGCAAGTTAAAGGAGGAGACGTTTATTTTGGCTCACAGTTTGTAGAGGTTTCAGTCCACTGTCAGCTGACTCCAAAGCAGGGCAGCATGACAGAGGGACATGGCAGAGGAGAAATGGCATATGGCACAGGAGGAACAGTCCAAGGTAGAGCAGGCAAAAAGCAGCCAGCAGCAAGCTCTCCTTCTTGACCTTTTTATTGCATCTAGGTTAAAAGCCTATTGGTTGGTGCCAGCCACACCCAAGGGTGGGTGGGTCTTCTCATTATCCACAGCCAGAACTCTGCTAAACTCGTCAGCAGATTAATCCAGTTATCACACACACATGATCCAGGCACCTCCCAAAAGCCCAAACTATGAGAAATGAGGCTTTTAACAGACATCTAGATACAAACCATAACATACATATATATTTTGAGTATAAATTCTTAATAAAAAATTTAATAAATTTGCTTATTAAATTATTCTTGCGCATCCTATGTTTCTTTACTATAGATCCCTGGAATATTTTTGCATGATGAATCTTAATAAGGGAAGGATATTGTGGCATAGTTGATAGTCCTGGAACTTTCAACTAACCCAATCTGAAATTAGGAATGAAAAAATAAAATAAAAGTCGGAATGAAACAGAGACAATTGCATATTATATTAGCTGTCAATTGCTGTGTAACAATATTAACACAAATTTAGCAGCTTGAAGTAACATGCATTTTTATCGTACAATTTTTGTCCAAGTGTTTAGGACAGAGTCCATATGTATCCAGCAATATTATTTGTAGCATATGAATAGATGTAACAAACATCTATTCATCTATTTTGAACATTTATTTCTTGCAATCCAACATACCATACAGTGAAGAAAACAAAGATGGAAAAACCACAATCCATGTTCTCAAAGAGTAACACTGTAGCAGAAGATAAGGGACATACTTACAAATCACAATAACAATGTGCAATGCAATAAAAATTATAATGATGGTGTAGTACTCCATTGTGTAGAAAAACCACATCTTTTTTAGCCATTCATCAGTTGTTGGGCATTTAGGTTGTTTCCAAGACTTAGCTATTACAAATTGTGCTGCTATGAACATGGTTGTGCATATATCACTGTGATATGATGATTTTAATTCTTCTGGGAAGATACCCAGCAGAGGAATAGCCGGGTCAAAGGGAACCTCTAGTTGTAGTTTTCTGAGGAATCTCCACAATGATTTCCACAGTGGTTGGACCAGTCTACATTCCCACCAACAGTGCAGGAGGGTTCCTTTTTCCCCACAGCCCCGCCAGCACTTGTTATTGGTTGATTTCTTGATAATAGCTATTTTTTCTGGAGTGAGATGGTATCTTAGTGTTGTTTTGATCTGCATCTCTCGAATGACCAATGATGTTGAACATTTTTTCATATATTTATTTGCCATTTTTAGTTCTTCATCTGAGAAATGTTTGCTCATTTCAAAGGATAAACTAGAGTCATTTGTATGTAAATGGATGTTCTTTGAGAACATACTATTAAGTGAAATAAATCAGACACTTATTAGTACACATCGAATTGTTTCTCTGATATGAGAAACCATAAGTGTAAATAAGGACAAAGGGGTAGAATAGATATTTTGTTTAAAAAAGAAAAAAGAGAGATAGTATTCAAAAGAGAGAACTAGATAGGGAAAAGGGGGGATAAAGAAGAAGGTTAAAAGAAAAGTAAGATGAAAGGGGAAAAAATGGTAAAGTGTAGTTACACTTGTTGCAAATAGGGAGGGGTGGGTGAATGGAAGGGAGGGGAGGGGAAGGGGGGAAGAGGGGGGAAAACCAAGATGTATCATGTACAGGTACAAAATAACCATGTTGATTAT